>VUQR01024620.1:1517-16857 GCA_015108515.1 Hemichromis elongatus
GAACCTTTTACTAGGGCTGTTTGTTCAGTGGAAAGTAGTTCCAGTGATAACTCTTGACAGCAAGTGCTGCGGTTTATCCAGACAAACAGCAATACCGCTCCTGAAAGAGATTTTGCTATTGAAATACTTTAATTATGACTTTTCAGTGCCGCGTGCTCCACAAATACATCACCGCTGCAGACAGGGATGGGGCTTTATATATAGATCCGAATCCAGACTCAAGTCTGCTTTTTGTGTGTTGCGTGTAACATTTTGCCTGACCTTGTCAGAGAACGCGTGTCGGCCCCCCCCACCTCTTAAAAGATGTTTTTGCCGTTGCAAACTTAACATTAACCGAACTGCCAGCAGTGATAGTTGCTATTTTATCAGGCAGGGTCAAGTGAAAACAGGAATAAAGCTTCTCAAATGTTGCCAAAATAAGACCAAGGCAGGACGGTCAGTTTAAAAAAAACCCCCAAAAGAAGCCTTTAATTAATCCAGTTATTTTGCCTGGAACCAGACCCAGAATTAGGGTCAAACGGATGTTAAATAAGGCGATTTAAACTTCTAAAACGACCTGCATGGGTGGATTCCATTAAATGTAATTTGGATTTTTTTTTTTATTATTGGGTGAACTGGACCTTAAAATGACTAAAACACTTCATATTTCAGCATAACTTAGCCTTAATGCTACAATCCCCTTTCAAATACATCAGCAGGAGCATCATCCGTAAGGGCAAACTGCAAAATACTTGCAAATGATGAGACACAGTGGTTACATCACACCATTTTCAAATGCACACAGTAAGATTTCAGTATGAGATTTGGATAGCGGTACTTACTATATGGAACACACTCATACTGGACCTCTAAGTACTTGTAGGTGCCAGGGCATGGATCGGGAAAGACATCAGAGCCAGTGACAACCACACACTGCGTACGGTTGTTGCACCTAAAGAAGAAAAAAAGATTGACCAGAGATTTCATCATGACTACCCACAGCAAGAGCACTCCTCAAAGACAACATTAATAACAAAGATGAGGCTGGGCAAGGGGGGGTCATCGTTACAGCTACACTGTAATTGATCAAATCCCAGCTGGAGCTGTCACAAATGCACTCAAGTTTAAACCTTTGCAAACAGAGAGAGAGAGAGAGGAATGAAAACATTAAGGAAGAGTAAATGAGCATGATGTGATGAACGACAGAGCTGCTAAAGGCATGTTAGGAATTAGTCTTCGTACCGCTATTGAAAGAGAAGAGATTCATTAAGACACACGCGACAGGTGGCGGTGACATGCAGTGGACATGAATGGCTGGCCTCTAGTGCAACAGCAGCTCCTCTGCATGGCACGAGAGCGTCATTTCGATGAGAGGCCTTGCAGTGTGAAATGGTGTCCCTAAGTCAGAGTTTGACGTGCGGATTGCAGAGACGGCATGCGTGCATGTTAGCAGATGTTTCTGGGTGCTGAAAAAGTTCGAGTAAATCGGAAGAAAGGGAGGGGGACAGCAGTGGACCCAGTTTGTTTAAATACTGCATAGGCTGAAATTGGCTCCACTTCAATCACGCTCTGTTGAGATGGAGGGATTGAGAATGTCACCAGTGACAGAGGCGAGCCAGAACAAAAGATAGACAGAAAGAAAGACAGAAAGAAAATGGCACCAAAATAGGACATTAAGCAATTTGCAGGTCTCAGATAAATTTTTCAGAAGGTCTGAAGCACAACTTCAAGTTGGACGTACATTTGAAGACTGGACAAAGAACCATTAGTCATTCGAGAGGCTTCCTGTCACTGCAAATGGGAGTTGTGCTGCACGGTAACCACTACATGAAACAATGACAGTGCACCTTTTGGCTCTCGTCGAATTCATGAACGTAAAAGGTAAATGTGTGCATTAAGAGACAGAGCATGCATCTTAACAACAAGAGCCATTTTCTTCAAACTAATGGCTTATAAACGTTATATGGTGCAGGGGGCTCCCATTATGGAGTTAACAAATAGCATCGGCATCATCGGCCACAGTTTGAACATCACTGACACTAACGCTGCCAGCTGCACTTAGGAGAGGTGGTTTTGTGGCTTCGCTGCAGTGAATGCTCAAGAGAGCTGCTGCAAGGGAGAAGGGTCACTGCATCAAAATGTGAACTGACTGACGGCAGATAAGAACAACACACTTGATTAAAATGCACCCCAACATATTTGATTTACTTGTGCGTTATGAGTTTATAAGTCGGACCGACGACAGACCCGGTGATAGAGGGTATATTTAATCAAGTAATTATGTTTGCAGGTATTTGTAAATTGCTTGTGTAATTCGTTTTGTGCTTGCACTTATTTTCAGAGGAAAACACTCTGTCACTCGGTCAGCGGACAATTATACCGTAGCTGCTATACTTTGCATATTAACATTTATATATACCAAACGCACAATGTGTTGTGTTGTCAAGGATTTACAACAGTATGTCAAAGAGATAAAACCAGCTTTTTTTTAAGTGTTGCCTATAGATGAGTAACCAATATCAATTCACTAAAAACATTCACAGCAGAGTAACATATTCCTTGAAAGCGAGCATTTTTCAGTGAGTCATTTATTTTCCATGCTTGCATGCGTTAGAGGCTTATCATTACAACTTATCATTACGTATACAGTCACTTTCATGAGTTCTGCCACGTGGTACGAGATCTTCCAGAGGAAATAAAGGCTCGACTGCACAACCAAAACATAAAGAGAACAGCACTTTTTATTTTTCCACAAATATTAAGAACTTTCCCCGGGTAGCTGAATTAGCGGATGCTGGAAACCCTACCTGGCAAAGGAAACAGGACTGCAGCTGTCAGAGGAGACAGAGAATACAAAGTGATTTAAAAAAAAAAAAGAAAGAAAAAAACCCCAGTAAAAGACGAGTAAACCTTGGGCTGGCATTCACTTTTTGGTGAGCACTCCTGGTCTTAAGAGAGCTCAAAAGCGGCAATCAGTGGACATTATTTCTGGGTCAATAAGTAAGAAAATCTACCTACTTATTACTCAAACACAAGCAGGAGTTTCAAAATGAAAAGCAATCTGCTCTTAAAAACAGTAGCGTGGGTGCCACTCGAAGTCAAACCTTTTGTTGTTTTATTCCCTTTTTGGTCAAATAAGGGTAGAAAAATACAAAAATGTCTGCCTATATACACAAAGCGGTGAAACATTATAGATCATTTGGTGTCCTTTAAGTGCTGTTTTGTCTCTGTTACCTGCAGCTTTAATTTTATGGGTCTCCAGCTGAGGACTTGTGTGTTTCACTGAGTTGTTTGTTGGAGATACAGACTGTATATAAAGGATGGAAGTGACTGAGAATTCTTTAAAGTATAGCTGGTGTGTAAATTCCTTAGTCTTGCATTTTGAATAATGGCTGGTCAGTAGTGGGTGATTCTTGGTTGCAATTAGAGGTCAAACTGTACTGAAATGACCCTGCTGCTAACTTGATTTATGACCACAGTAAAAACACTTTCTTAATGAGGCCATGATAGACTGTCCAGGGTGTACCCTGTAGCCAGAATAGGGTGCAGCCCTGTCGTGACCCTGAACTGGATAAGAGGTCAAGAAAATGAATGAATAGATAAACGGATGGCAGTTTTTTTTGTCAGATCCAGATCTAATCTAAGAATGTCAAGATGCTCATTTCAAAGCCTCATAATGGCTAACTAACATGATGGCTACTTCCATCATTTATATACAGCCTGTGGTTACAGACAGGTAGCCTGCAGTCAGTCTGATGCGGTCCAGTAAACCAAAGCCGGGAGTTAAAAGATGATTAAGAGCTGTGCAGATCTGAGGATAACTGGAGAATTGGGGGCTGATGCTCTGAAGGGTCTGATGCTCATCGTTACAAGAGAAAACCCTTCACGTTCCACATTATCACTAGATCCATTGTAACTACAAAATATCGATCGATGCACCTCTAAATAAAGGATATAAATACTAATAAACCTACTGTGGCATTTATTCAGCTGTAAGTTTTAGATCCTCCCGCTCTGGAGAACAGCAGATGTGTTGTTGCTAAGCATCCTGACAGTCTTCCTCTGTTTTAAACTGCAGCTGAAATCACTGCATGCAATCTTTATTGCACCGAGCACAACCTAATGAAAGTGAAGTCCTTGAAGTCTTGCTTGCTTTCTATGAAACCGCTGCACCTTTGATCTGGTAAAAGTTTTATTCGGGAATTTTATAACAGGTCACGGAATGGGCGGCCGTTGAAATAAGGTAATGGAAGTCAGCGAAATGGGCGTATTTAGATTATCTTTTTGCAGTTGTGCTGGTGGAAAACTGAGAGGTGGAGGGAGAAGCGCAGACAGAGAGAAAGGTCAGACATACCGTCCATTTACAGTACATCTCTGAGGGGAGGATCACCTGAATATTAAAGTGACCTACAAACCTGAGGTTCCATCAGTTCCTTCATGCATCTTTCATCCAGACACTTTTTTTTTTTTTGCGTGAACAACAAAACAATTCACTTGACAAAACACTTTGATGTAGATGCTGAAAATCAAGCCATTTGATTCCTGTTAGCTGTTTTTGTTGTTGTTGTTGTGGAAAAACAGGCGGCTGATGAATACTTTCTATCACAATTTCCAAACCAGCAAAAACTGCCACTCTGTGCAGCAGGCTCCCCACTGCTTCTGTCTCCCCAATCTTGTTTAATATGTTTGTTTATGTCTGTGGAGCTATTGCCTTTTGTTAATCTTGATGATTCTGGCAGGGCAGTCTGTGTCAATGTTGTCTTAGTTGTTCTTGTTCTGGTTTCCTGCAGATTGAAGGAGGGCTGATCAGTGTCTGCCAAAGCTTTGTGACTGCTTTAACATCCCCGGTTATCACATCAACTTTAATTACGGTCAGGAGCCCATTTCCTCTGATCTGAATCATTAGAATAATTCTGGTTAAGGGCTTGTGGTGCAGACTCTTCTCAAAGCCTTCGCTCGCACGCTGCCTCCAGGGAATCTTCAATTGAGATAAGTTTGAAGTGTAGCTTCGGCGAGTGAGAGTCTGACTTGTCAACAGATGTGGCGCACAGTGTGGCAGGTTGCAGTCAAACCGAGGGGCATGGACACTGTCAGCAGCATGTTACTCTGTGAGCGTACTGAGGCGGTGCTGTAAATTTAGAAAGACAGACTAAGATAGCTGGATTTGATCTATCCCTGAAACTATTGTGCAGTGCCGGACCTCATGGGAGTAAATACAGAAGAGAGTGAAGCAGGGAAAAATCCCAGAGGTCTGAGATGGTGGGCGATGATGCTCAGAAGCTAGCGCACGGAGGGGGCAGGTTAAAGACAGAGCAGTGCATTAGAAGATGAACTGTGCTGGTTACTATTTATGAATAGTTCATCCAGTGCCCTTTAAAAATACACACTCCTCTAGGGGTAAGCAGCAGTGGAGCTAAAGTGTTGCTGTGATGTCATTTGACAGAGAGGCAGCATCCTGTGAGAGGGTAACCAGGATAAAAGGCATGATGATGGGCATTGCTCACTACCTGAGGCAAAGCCACTTCAATGCACTACAAGTGTTTGAACAAAGCAAGCCCAATGTTCCAGATAGGGAATTAAGAGGGTGTTCATGTGACTCGCAGTCTCTCTGAGCTACGCTGATTATGACTCAAACAGAGGCAACAACGCGCAGCTGGTGTGAAGAGCTCTGCAGCACGGATGTCAATTCCTGCCTGTCAAGAATTAATGTGCGCCCCAGTTTTCTAAAATTTCAAATGCCACCTACATAATCTCGTCAATGGACGAATAAATTACATTTAAGAAGGTGTGAGATGTCGATTAATTGTCCGGTATGTGGTGGGTGGCTGCACGAGTGGGGCGATAATTTTAACAGTTCTTTTGTGTGAGGGAAAGTCTGGCTCGGAGAGGGGGGGCAAAAAAAAAATGAGGGCCTTACTTTTAGTCCTCAGCTCCTGGTTGTGTTTGTGAAATAAGATCCGCCCTTTCATGAGAGTTTTTTTTTTTACCTTTGTGATATAATCTTGTAGGCGTCGGGGAGGTAGCACTGGACGTTCTCCATCTGGAACGGGTCAGCATCGCAGATCTTGTCGTCAGTCCGGCCGTAGTTGGCCGTCTCGATCATAATGACATCACTCCCCGGGCAGCGGAGATCAATTGCATATCCTTCACATGAGAGCTCCCTCCGGACCAGCCCGAAAGGCAAGGCCGCACGGCTGAACCCTGACAGAGGGGTGAGACGCACGGAGACAGAAAAGAAGCACATTAAATCAAAGAAAGGGGGGAAAAAGAAAGAGTTAAAAGGATCACTGCTCTTGATACAATAAGACCACACATCATGCGGTAAAAATCCGCTGGCGCAAAATAAATAGGCAACAGCAGTCCAATGTTTACCACAGTTTTAAACAGAAGGGCCATTACACGCGATATAGGACCGGGGAAAGACGAAACAATTCATGTCTCCATCGCTTTGTGGTCTAAGCCTTTTGGCTAAGACATCAAATTTTGAATCACTGGAGACCAATGTAACCTCATAAATTCTTGAGCAAATACAAAGGCCACAGTGCATCCGGAAGGTCTCTACCTATAGAGAACATCCACCGCAGAACCAAACTGAACTGGACAGAGAATAGTTTGTTTTACGGTCGTAAGAGACCCCCTTCCACCTCCCACCCGAGCATTTGTTTCTTTTTGCTTTTCTTGCTCTGTAAAGAAAAGAAGAAAAAGAAAAAAGGGGGAAAAAAAGGGCAAAATTCCAGCAGAAAAGAGCGTAATATAATCCATTTTACAGTGCCGGCAATCGAACAGGGGACAGTCTGGAGTCCACACAGGAGGAAAAATCTATAGATGGAGCGCAGCAGAAGGGAGCGCAGCCAAATAGCTCTGCTTTAAGGGGAATATTAACTATTTCATTCAAATCTGTGCCTCCTTTCAGCAAATTACACTGGGACAGGCTATTTCTCTGCATTTCATTTTGTAACGTTTTTTTTTCGGTAAGTAATAAAATGTCGTGTCACGAATCGAGTGGAGCCACAGATATGATGATTTACAAAGAGAGAGGGAACAAAACTGGAGAACGCAAAAGCAAAAGATTCATTATGTGGGGTTAAAATGATCCGAACTACAGAGAAAAAGCAAGAAAGAAAAAAACGTAACTGTCTGCAATTTTGAGAAAACAATTAGGTAAAATCTAAGCAGAACATGGAAATGTGTTCCATTTAAGAAGTGCAAGCAGAGCGCCGCATGAACTGTCAATAATCGCCGTTGTTTGCAGCAATGGTGGGCCCCTGAGGGGGCAGCTACCATTTGTATTTTCTGCACTGCTTTCTCCTAATTAGCCCTCCTTTCAGCCTGTTACCTTTTCCATGCTCCCATTGGCTTCTGAGCATTGTCATGTACTAACACTTACCACCCCGGGTTCACTTTGCCCCCTCACTCTAATTATCCTCACACTTTTGACAGTCAGGGTCTGATGCAATTAGCATTGTCTGAACCGCTCAAAGCTGAAGTGATTCGGGCTTGAAATTCCTACCCTTAAACCCCAACACACACGTCTGCTAGCCATTCCAGCCTGCTGTGCCTGGCCCGGTTATAATGATATTCTGTGTCAGTCTGTACATGTCACACCAGCAAACAGACAAAAAAAAAAAAATCAACATCTGTGAAACACACACTGTTGGGAATATAATGTTAAAGTCATTGTGCATTAGGAAAAACTCCTGCACACACTAGAAGCAGTAGCAGGAGAGCAAAATATGAAACTAATGGTATAAATTCTCTGGCATTCGGCCACTAGACATTTCATTATAATACCATGATCTATCTAATGGCCAGTAGATTCTGCTTAGCTGGACTGTTTATCACCTCATTAGGAGACGTCATTGTAGCCAAGCCATAAGTGGAGGGCTGCGGGGTCACTCCATCTTTCCCAATAACTACTACAATTACCCAAACCTTTCAGAAAACCTGTCCAGAATGGCGGATGATAAAACACAGAGAGAAGTCGTCGGCTTTGCTGCAAAGACTAATGATCGGCCCGCCTGCCATTCCTCATGGAAGGAGTGACGGGTTTATCACGGCAGCTAGAGAGGACAGACAGAAAGAATGCATTTCATGGGGTTTTAAAATTCTAAGCAGGGAGACGAGTCTTTCGGCTGAAACACCCTCGTGGACACACACGCACACACTCACACACACTCACACGCCATCTGCCTTTTGTAACCTCCTTTCTCTGGTTGTCCACTGACTACTCTGCCCATCTATCAGACCGCTATGGCATGATAGCATGCTGTTGTCAACAGAAGCCTAACGATTGATTAGGCCTGTGCCTCGGCGGCATCCTCCTCCCTCGCTTGTATAGATTTCTCTGGTTATAGGCTAACAGTACATCAATTAGGGGGAGTATCTAGATCGTACTGGCGGCCTAAAGAACAAATTGCTTCTTTTCCAAACTGTAGATAGTCTCAGCCTCGTTAATGACCATCTTGTCAACTTGTAATTGGGCAAGTAATGACAAATCTGTCTAAAAAAGTTAAAATACATATAATGATTTTTTTTTTCCCGTACTGTAGGAGGAAGAACAGAGCCGAATTCAAAGTAAAATATTTTCGGTCGACTTAATTGGGTTTCGCTTAAGATCTTAGGATTTAAACACGGCTATGAAGGCAAAACCTTGTGGCAATAAGAGGTTTCTGGGTGTCGGTATCCTTTCGTGTTGATTTTCTCGGTTTAAACAAGTTTTGCGAGATTCTGGAGAGGAGGGGGAAGACTGTTTGTGTGCACAAATGTCAATGTCTTAGGGAGGCATGAAAAGCTTTTCATCTCGCGTTCTGTGCTTTGTTTGACTGTTCAACTTTGCAGCAGTTGAAGATTGCGACAGAAGGGCACCAGCTGCAGGAAAAAGAAAAAAGGAAAAAAAAAAAAACGGTATCGAGAAAACTGCAGGAAAAATCCATAACACAAACACTGCAGAGAACAGACCGCTCCAAATGTATCCGTACCTCAGATTAACTTGAAATGGTAAAATTATTGAGAGAGCTGAATTATGTTTAGCCATGGTAACCACTTTGACTTGGCTATAATTGGCTGTGATCTCTATTCCTGGCCTTGTTGACATGAAGTCTTATCATGCATTCTGGTCAGTGAGTGACTGCGAGAGGAAAGTAGCTTTTCAGATTCCTCCTCCTGACCTGCCTGCTAAGCTGTCTATTGAGCTCAAGAGAGCAAAGCAAGGGCTGGGACTGCTTCTCAATATGTTGCATTCTGGGTGCTTTTTTCTCCTTTTTCTTCTTCGGCTTCTCCAGTTGACAGCCTATAATTCACTGGTGACAATCCCCCTCATAATACATATTTTGTTTTCTATCAACACCCTTGAAATTGGAAGTGGCACTGTGGCTCAGATGGGTGCATCTAAAACCGTCCACAGAGTTACACTCTGTGGCTCTTAAAACCCTGGAGATGAAGCGAAAAGATAATGGAGGTTTGGTGTCGAGGTATCGCCATTTGGCAACTGCACGCGGCAGCAGACCGTAACACACATGTTCGGGGTGATCTTTGCTGCTCTGAGCGTTCTTTCTCAAGAGTGCTGTCGTGACCAACCTTTAACCCTTCAAAGGCCACAGCATCAGGACAGAGTGAGAGAGGAAAAAAAACTTAAGGAATGCCTGACCGAAAAAAAAAAAAAAAAAAAGTGGGCCACTTTGGGAGGGTAGACAGAGCGGCGAGGGCTGGCACAGACAGAGAGCAAAGGCGTTGGCTGACGCTTGTCATCCTCCATTAAGGATCCTTTGATTGGCCTTTGTGGTCCGGGAAACGGCAAACAGCTGCATGCAAATGGCCCTGTTTCCCCGAGGCTGGCCCCCATTGTTCTGGGCTTCGGTTTGACAGGGACGCTTTCTCCACAGCATAAAGGAGGGTGTAGCCTTTAGTCAAATAAGAGTGCCCCCACAGAGGTCACAGCGGGAGTACTTCAGGATTGTTTGTCTTTTCATATTGTTTCATTCCCCATACTACTGGTAGCCGACATCTTTGGAAGAAAGAGCAAATCTTGGAGTCAAGCTTTTGCGCCAACGGTGGGAGATGCATCCATAATCCAACATCCGAGTGGTCGCAGAGCAGGTTTTGCTCTAGTGGAGTAAAGATATTCACTGGGAGAGGGGGGGATAATAAAGTCTCATTTGAATTCTTAATATTAAGGAACAAAGCTTCATCAATATTTTGCCTCTTTTTTTCCCCAGCTTCTTTGTTCTTTACTGAAGTATTTCTAATCTGCTCAGGGGAACTTTCTGATTGCTGGCCAAGGAGAGGGGAAAAAAATAGCTTATAAAATAAAAAAAAAATTAAGAGACCACTGCAGTAATTCTTTCATGTATTAATTAAAACACAAGTACCCTTCGCTGTCTATGCACATGCCTCTCAACTCACAAACTCCAAAGTTGGGTCTAATTCAGCTTGCACGGTCCAAAGGCAGCATGCGAAGTCTTTTTTATTTCCACATCCCTCAATTTGTGAGGCATCCGGCAACGCTGCCTAAAATGTTCCCAAATGCAGAACATGACCACCCATCAGATGTGAGAGACAAGCTGGGAGCGAGGTGGGAGATGAGAACGGAGATTTGGGATTTACAAAGTAACACCTGCTTTTCAAATATAGACAACATCCCGAGAACTCTTCGCTGCGCCACCGGCAGATCATATTTCATTTCAACTGTCAAAATGCGTCAAAACACCGGGAAATCAACTTGGACATATGGCACCATTTCCCGTGACACTTAAGTCCCAGCTCTGGTCCACCTTTGCTGGGAAGTGTTTCTAAAGTCAGTGTCAGACAAGACCACAAACCACACCCGCCTTTCCCAGACAACTGCTATCAGACACTCTTGATTCCGATATAAGAATTTTAAAATAGAAACTGGCAATATAGGACCGAGTCCATTTGTGGTTAGATGAAGCGCTCTGAGTCATATCCCTTTTCTCTTTGGTGGTACATGCATTCAGCGCTCCCCCTTCAAAAATTTTTTTTTTTTTGCATTCTTACTCATTATCTTTTCTCTGATTCATCTCTTAAATTTATTTCTTATATTGAAGTGAAGAAAAAGATCAAGAAGAGAAGGTGAAGGGAAAAAAAAATCACGTGCTCCATGTTGGTGCATGTCTTGTTGAAGGGGTTTAAGGAGAAGGATTTGTCATTTTGCTGAGGCTAAGCGTGACAGACACCGCTGCTGCCTCTTAACTCCTCAGGTGGATCCATTTAGAGTGCGCTAGATCCATATCACACGTGATGCAGCCATGTAATATTTCCTGTGTAACGGGAGCAGCAAAACCTTTAATAAAAAAAGGGGTTTTTTCGCCTCGCCTCGGTCTTAATTCTCATTAATAAATAAATAAATAACTAAAAATCATGAAATGCAGATGCCCTGTGTAAAGGTGATGACACCATGGCACTTTTAACATGGCTCAAGACCCCGCTTATGCTTAAAAATGACCTGGCAAAAACAAGGGAGGGCAGCCACAAAACAAAATGTATATTAAATTTAGCTGCACAAGAACTTTTCAAGATTTTCCCAGGATACCCAACCTCTGACCCTTTTGTGTGTGTGAGTGTGTAGGAGAGACACTTGCTGTCAGGATCTGGCTTTCGCAGCTTTTGGCCAAACAAGATCCCACAGCAAATAAAACAGAAAAACCTCAAAGCTTCTTCTTTATGGAGAAAACATTTGCTGTGCATTTACAGTTCTTCCCATGCAGAGGATGTAGTCTAAAGATGGGACGTTTTCCATATTTTACTTGCAATGTAGGTCCGTACACATCCAAAAGATATCCTTCCATTTCTTTGCTCCCCATCTTTACAAACTGAAACAAGAACAAAATTAAATAATAGATTTTTCTTGCTCTTTTCAAACCAAACAAAATCCGTCAACATGCTCACCAAGCACCACCAAATAAACCAGTCCTATTTTTAACTCCATATTTAACATGTGGAAATGTAATGTTGTGATTTTCGAAGACAGTTATTGATGGTTATCAAAGCCAGAAAGCTGTATTTGCTACAAATTATATGAAAAATATTATAATTCTTCAATTGATTTTTGTCTGATATCATCCCGCTTGTTAAAACTGACTGTAACATGTAGAGACTAACACGGTTACTCCATCATTTAACCAGTTGCCTGTCCTGGTCTTTCAAAATCATCTGAGTTGAATAGAGAGCTGCAGACAACCAAACAGTCATCTGGCTCAAAGCCTCTTCCCCCTCTGTGAATTTGAGGAATCTAAACACAAAACTGGTCCAACTGACCAACGCTGTACACATCTGCATGCTTTGGTAAGAATAATTCATACACATTCTCAAGTTCACTTTTTGCATATAAGCAAAACAAGCACAAACAGAGACACATAATGCACTACTAAACTGGTCTATGTATGAAAACCCCTGGATTAAGTCTATTTTATTGCACTGCATTTGTGTCTGTTCACATATGTATATGTCTGCACAGAAGGATACGCAAACTATGCAAACATGCTTGTGTACAGTCCTCCATAAATCCAAAAGCATGCAACTGGCCCTCAACCAATCAGCTGGAAAAGTGAGCAACAGCAGAGTTTACCATGACCAACTTGAGTTGACGAGAATATGCAAAATTTTTATAAGCACTGGAGTTTTTACTGCTGTTAGCTGCTGTTGGCCAGTGTTAGTGAAACTGTCTTGAAGTGGATCTAAAATTGGACTCTGACGTTTAGTGAATAAATTGTTATATGACATAAGAATATAACCAACCTGTTTATCAGAGGGAAAGAACATCACTAGCTGGAATGTTAGTTTATAGCCAACTGTTGCTGTTTAGCTAGCTCATTGTCAGCATAGATGGGTGGGAGGGTTGCATGTCTAATCTGCTGACAATGAGAAATAGTGACAATATTAGGAATAAATAAGCATGTTTATGCACGTTGGAGCACGGACTTTAGGAGGTGATGCTTGAGGTGAGGAGGATGAGGGTGTCAGTAGCATTGTCTCATTCCTTTATGTTGTTACTTCTTTGGTAAAGGGGAGCCCTTCACCAATGGTAAAACATAGGTATGATCCTAAATTGTGTCTGAAGCTGCAGGCACAATTTCAAATGTCCCTCTCTTGCACACAAACACCTACGACTTTTTTTTTTTATCCTCCGCCTTTGGCATGCTGCGTATGTGGTCGGTCTCTAACCACATGCGAAAAACGTGATCAGTCGGAAGGGAGATGTCCTTCCTGGCCACTGTACTGAAATATGGTGGGGGAACATGGCACCTTCCACAGACCAATGCTTGCTCCCATGTACTTTTAATAAATTAATTACAAGTTTGTTGGAAGATATAATTACATACTACTCGATCTATATTTTTTAAGTACAGCATCCTTTTTCTCTATTGAATAACCTCAAAAAAACAACTGACTGTACCTTTAAGGAAGTAACTTCTGGAAAAAACAAAATACTTGAAATGCACAGCCTACTTTATTTTGATGTTGCAGAAATCACTCAGTGGGATTACAAAACTCTCAGAAAATGTTTCAGTTTTGCCACAAGTGATGCGAGTCGACATGGTGGATTATTTTGCCTCTTCAGAACAGCCGGCTCAGCTGCAGAAGACTGCAGATGAAGAATTTCCCTCATGGGGTAAGAACTGAAGAAAAAAAAAAAATCAGAAAGTGGAGGCTATAATGACTCTGTCTTAATTTGCCTCAGAAAATCAGGGTTCGCTCCTCTGTCGATTGGTAGGATGAACCCTGACCCCGTGGGCACACATCAAAGACAAGCAGCACGGGAAGAGGGGGGGCATCATTACATTACTAATAATCCGCTAAATGCAAAGAGGGTCAGCGTGTAATGCAAGTCATGACAGGGAATTTTCAGTCGGAGAGACGGTACTAAATGGAATGTCTTCTTTTATTTGGTCCATGGATACATCAGTCAGATTAAAGGGAAGCATAATTCGACACCTTGTATTGTCTACTGAGAAAACAAGGCTTTTCTTAGAAATACAAATAACTGTCACAAAGGCTAAACATTTTAGAAAAAGATGCTCGACTTGGAAAATAAAAAAAAATAAAAAAAATCCTATATGCTCCAGGGAGAGTGCCACTTTGACAGAATTAGTTCATTGCTTGTTCAATATCTAACATATTGTTGCATCTCTTCAGGGGAGTTGATGAAACACAAAGAAAGAGAGGTGAGTTAAAGCAAGTCTCCCTGGTGCAGCGAGGGAATAGTTTCACAGGTTTGATCTGCCCTGAGTGATGCTTAACTCCCCTTAAAGCCCATATTTTACCCCTGCACTTAAACCCCAGCTGGATTTTCCACTCAAGAAAATGTCTCAGAGTAAGTCAGGTGCCCCCCTGAGGGCGGGGATCGGGGTGGGGTGGGGGGGTGAATCTTGGAAGCAGAGGAAGAGAAAATGAAGGAGGATGTGGGATTGTCTCCATCTCATGCTCGTGTCTCTGTTTTTGTTTGCTGTGGCAGAATCTCCCCATTTCTCCCTCCTAATCAACCCCTACTTCCTTCACTCAGCCCTGCCTGTACCAAGCACAGCCCAGGAGGCTTACCCTGGACGTCACATTGACATGGTGTCAGAAAAAGCTGCAACTGGAACACGGATGACATGAATAATGAGTCAGAGAGTACAACAATGACAAGGAACAGAGATCAGGGCCTTGAGACGATAATGAAGCGACAATTCTGATAAGAGACGCAGAATTACTCTTCACGCGGACTCACAGCCTGCAGTAATCTTTAACACATTCGCACTTCTATCACTTCTGTTTGTAACAAGTCCATTTTGGTATTTTCATGTGTCTGAAAAATCCCACTTGTGGCGAAGTGGATGGAGTGGTAACTCAGGCTGCGTTTATGCAGATGAGGTGGTGCAGAGCAATTTTAGTACTCGTTTTGGCATGAAATTGTGTTTCTCTGTTTCATCCCAGCACAATATTCTTTTGAGGCTTTTGTTGGTGCATGAGAAAAATATATATTTTTTAAAAACCCTTTCATGCATCTTTTATTTTGACATGCGTTTTTCATTTAGTGCAGAGTCAGTGCACATTGACATACAATGTTTAATGCAATTAAAGCGCAGTCTGTACTGGATTAGATTAATGGGGGATTTCTTTTTAAATCAGTAATGTCTTCAGCATGCATCCCGAGCTCCAGTGAACAGTGCTAGAGCTCCTATCCGTTACTGGATATTTTGCATGAAGGGCTGGACTGGCACATCCAGTCCTCATAATTCAAAAAATGTGTTGGTCACACCCATGTGTGCATGCAAAATAAAAGTGGTCATATGAATACCCTTAACAGAAGTCCCCCTCCCACTTTTTTTTTTTTTTTTTTTGCTGTCTTTTTTTTTCTGTATAA
>VUQR01024620.1:44687-62391 GCA_015108515.1 Hemichromis elongatus
TATATATATATATATATATATATATATATATATATATATATATATATATATATATATCAGTAACTAAGCAACTTCACATTAATTAAAAGTCTGAATGCCAAAGCCACTTAAAAATATCGTCGCCTATACTCTGGGCTTTATATTGATCCCATCACCACAGTTTTAAACTGCCGGAGGAGCCCGTGGGCCCGTTTTCTGACATTTGCCTTATCCTATCCTGGGAGTGTAAATAAATGGTATTGATTCAGCGAGACATAACCCAGCATCTCCCCTGAAAGACTCAAAACATCCGCTTTTAAAGGCTACTTACAGATGGTATATGCCGTGCCAAAATACGGATCCCGGCGCGGTGTGTGAATCTCAGACCAACACCAGGAGCCCCCTTCTTCTTCTTCTCCGTCTCCTTCTTTTCTTTTTCAGAAGAGGCCCCCAGAAACTAAACAGCGGGTCTCACAAAGACGGCTGGGGTTCGGCTGCATGCTCCACTTTCCTCACAGTGAAAGAGAAAGGTGGGGTTTCCCGTGCCAGGTATCTATTCTTCTTCCAGCCAACGCGCCCGGGACCGGACGAATAGCTCCATGGCGAAGGGTCTGTTCAAAAGTAATGATCGTTACTCCCCCGCCTCCTCCTCCTCCTCCTCTTGTGCATGCACCCAGGCTCCTTCCGACGGGAGCGCTACGGATAGACTGCATAAAAAAGGGATCACTTCAAGGAGACGGAGATGCGCCCCAGTCTCGTTTAAAAAAATCAAACTCCGAGCTCTGCTCCCGCACTGATAAGTCTTTTTTAAAGTCTCCAGCGGTCGGGTTCGCAGATAAAGCACGGAGGGGGCTAATAGGACTTCTTCAGGCTGGTTTTCAGTGCGTTCCCTCGGTTGTTCCCTCTGCGCCTCATCCACACGCCGTGCAGACAGTCGGAGCTACAGCCGGACTGGAGGCAAACAAGGCGAGGAGAAACGGCGCACCGGTCCCCTGCTCTGCAGCAGCTGGCTGTTGAGGACAGCACGCAAAACCTGGAGCGGATCGCCAGGGAGCGCGCGGATTAGGATCCTAATGCCAATTATGACCGCGCGCATTAAGGCTAATATTAAACATTTATCTCCCGGGTGTTCAGATTTTATGCATGCGTTAAAGCGCGAGGGTGTTCTGCTGTTTTCGCTGCGGCTTGTGAAGGTGGACTCTTTAACAATCCACGAAGCGCAATATTTTAATCAGCATTCCCCGGTGTAATCGGGAGAAAGGAAGCAAAAAAGGAAAAGAAAAGTGCAAGACCATTCATTACCAAAATCCACCTTATTCCAGGCATAATCATATGATACTATTTTTAATCCTATTAGAATTTTAGTATTGTGAGCAGTAGTTTTCACCTGGATCATTAGTATTAATAAAAACAGCACAACAACACAAGATAATGAGGCCAGAACAAGAATTGTTCTAACTGAATGAGGCCAAAGACTGGGGGAAAAAAAATGCAGCATAAGAAACCTTTTAGTAGAAGCAGTCAAAAAGGGAAAAATACTGGCCACTTACCACAAATGTTACCCCTCAGTCTCGTAGCAGACACACCTATGGTATTGATTTCAAAATCCTAGGTTGTCTTGTTCTCAAGTCATTCTCAAAATTTTCAGAGAACTTACTCTTACCTTGAGCTCAGGGTCACTGATAATCGAACTTGGCCCAGGTTTTTAGTAGCTACACCTGTGGTACCAATTTGACAATCCTATTGTTCTCGAGTTAATGCTTTCACAAACTCAGGGGTCCACGCCACCTGACAGGGTGACGACAATACCCATTCAGCCTTTTACAGTTCAGGGGTAAAAATCACATTTTCTGTACTTCTTCAGTCCTCTTTCAGCTATCACCTGCAGACTATTAAACTACCACAAACCAGTTCTTGGAGCTAACTCGTTTAACCATGATATCTAATTAAAAAGGGACAGAGCGTGTCTACCAAATAAACACAGTGTACTCAAATATGACCAGTTTGCATCATGGAAGAAGAAAAAAAAAATCCAGCAAAAACTACCAAAACTACCAGGCTATAATGATGTTCAGTCACTACCTCAGAGCAGATGTTGTGCAAACATTCAATATCCATCCATATGTTCATGGAAAGAAATTGCAGCGTTCAGTTCCTCCCTTTAATCTTGTCGACACAGAAATAAGACGCTCATCTGAAACCTCGGATAATAGAGTAATGCCGCTAATGATAACATCTTCAGGGACATATTCAAATACATTTAATTTCATGTAGAGTCCATTAGAAAATGTCACATGGTAAATTCTGCTCTGAACACATGCAGTTTGTTTTATGTGAAAATGGTTTCCCAAGTTTCACACTTCAAATGTAATATATGCGTATCTTGCGTATGTATCATATGGAGCATTTAGGCATATGCTCATACACAGCAGGCCCTCTGCTGGGCCAAAACACCAGAGGTCTTACGTCAATAATCTTTAGAGCATTGATCTCTGGTGTCCTGTGGCGTGGGGCACCTGGGTCCTTGCATGTTGCGGTTTGTAGGGTGGGGTCACTATGGATTGGGTGTGTTCTGTTGCATCTCACAGATGCACAATCCAGTTGAGATCTGAGTGAAGCTCTTTGTCATGTTCTTAAAGCAGTTCTTAAGCCGATTTTTATGGTGTGGATGAGCACAGTGTAGTCTCAGTTAATCTATGGACGTCTATGACGTAACCGGAAACCCCTATTAAACCTATGCCTTCCAGGTAACCTGACGTGCACCTCTATAGAAATGTAACGACACGTCAGGTTGACACAGCCCACAACGACTGAATGGAGTGGAAGGTCACAGCGTGGGGTTAAAAGAGGTTTCCAGTTACGTCATAAGTTACGATGTAAATTTCCTGCAAGTCTAAATCACAGTTTAGATGAGGCTGCAGCTTTCTGGGAGTGCCACTGGCTGCATGAATGTAATGCACGTAAACGTAACGGGCACACAAATGCAAGAACCTAGCAGAACATTGCTTTGTAATGAAATTATCAGAGTTATTACATCGCTGTTTTAATTGAATATCCCTCTCTATTTTAATGTTGTGGCAGATCTGTGTATAAACAGTCACGAGAAAAAGAAAAGACTCTATAAAGTCTTGTGAAAAACTAAGTTTGCCCTTACTGCTTGACTGGGAATTAAGAGGGTAAGTAGCAACCGGGTACTGCTAATCAAATTCAGTTGATTAACGGCTCATTAGTAAGTGTGCACACCTCTATAAAAAAAAGAAGTTTCGGGTGTTTGCAGGACTAGTGTGTTAACACAATGCCACAGTCTTCCCAGGAGTGGACGTCCCAGCAAATTCACCTCAGGGTCAGAATGTGCAATCAGAGAAACTGCAAAAAGAAAAACAAGAGCCACAACTCAGCATGTTAAATGTTAAAGTTCATGACAGTACAGTCAGAAAACGACTGAAGAAGCATGACTTGTTTGGAAGGGATCCCAGCAGAAAGCCTCTTGTCTCTAAAAAGAACATTGTGGCACGGCTAAGTTTCAAAAGTTGTATCTGAACAAACTGCAAGACCTCGTCTACTTTGGACAGACGAGATTAGAGCAAAGATCATAACGCACAGCACTGTGTTTGGTGAAAGCCAAACACAGCATATCAGCACAAACAGCTGTGAAGCACGATGGTGACGGTGTGATGATTTTGACTTGTTTTGCAGCCATAGTACCTGGCCACCTGGCAGTCACCGAGTCAACCATGAACTCCTCTGTATAGCAAAGTATTCCAGCGATTAGTTCAAGTTATTGCTGTTAAAGGTGGTTCAGGATTGCAGGAATTCCGATGAAAACTTTTTTCCGCTTTGACTTTACACTAGCTTCAAATGTCGAAATGCAAATGTCCATACCGGTGTGTTCTTTTTTACAAATACAAATCATGTGTCTTTCACATTTTTGAAAACAGTGTTAATTGCATATTATCTTGTACTGTAATAGCTTGGTAGGGTGTACAGGGTGTACCTCACCTCTAAGCCTATGGCAGCGGGGTTAGGCTCCTGCTGCCCACAACCCTGAATTGGACAAGAACGTAGACGTTTGTTTGATTTTTGTTTTGTTTCCCTTCATCTCTGTACAGCACATAATCAAATAACAACTGCCCCTTTACAGTAACGGCAACAATCACAAATTTGGCTTTGAGTGTAAGACATTACAAAAACCCAAGAAAGGTTCAAGAGTTTGTTTATTTTTTTATTTATGCTGTATACACAACTGAATGGAAAACAATGCTGCCAAGAGCGAATCAAATGAATAGATTCAAATTTCAAGAATACAATAGTATGGTTTACAAACTGGTTGGCTTGAATGAAGCTGAAAGTACTCACTATATGGTTACGGTGCTTGTAGACTGAGAGTAATTGCGCTAATGATGCAATCATTAAAAAAAAAAGAAGAAAAGACTGAAATCGTTTGTTTGCTAAAAAAGCACATATGCTCCAAATTCCAGTTTTCACATGTGGCTTCTAAACACAAAACTACACGATGTCCTTGTTGTAATACTCTATTGCAAAAACATCAGGGTGCTAAAATCTTGTCATGCAAGTGCAGTGAAAGCCCTCACTCAAAGCCTCAAGAAAGAAGGCATGGAGTTAATAGGCACTGTCTCGAGGAAGATGAATATATAATGTGTAATATATTGTCACTGTTCCACTGAGACTTGGCTAAGAATGATGTATGATGCAGACATTTTCTACTGCATTGATTCTGCCTTCATTTTTAAAGCACACTATACTTTCTCTCTTGGTCACAATGGAGAGGGGGGCAAATTGAATCCTGATTTTACGGGCGCGAGCTGGGACTCAAATTGTAACTGACTTGGCAACCCCCAAAAAACATGAAACTATAACTGAGTTGACTGGAAATGATTCGGCTTTGTCGATGAAATTACACTTCAAAGCTGAAAGCCCATTAGGATTTTACTGTAAGCTGCAAAACATTAGCATTAAATTGCCATTTGCCGACAAATATGATATAATCTTAATGACAAACTGGACAACAGCGAGTTTGCGCACAGCAGATCCCCAATTATGAAGTCATGATTTGTTGACTGCTCTGGATATGCCTGCTGCAGGCTACATATTTTTGTCAGGAACTACAAAAAATAGGAGATATAAATGGATTTCATAATGTTCTGATTTATTCAGTCATCATGCTAAGGCTGTCATTACAAAGCATTACACCCGTGATAAGCCAAAGCAACACGGCACACTAATGGTTCTCGAGACGTGTAATGTCTACCTGTGCTGTACTACCAGCTGTGTCCTCGATACAAGCAGAGGTGTCTCTGAACAGCAATTCTTCTGCTTAGACAACATGCAATTTTTTTGATATCCTGTCTGAGCTCTGTCATTTTTCCCCTCTAAATATCATGCGAAGCTTGTGTTGTTGTCATTTCTCAACAATCGATGCACTGGAAGAAAATGATCTGCCCAGCTGGAGGCAGGTTTATGGTAACATTTTCCTCAGGTTTCTAAAGTTCAGCCACATGCGGCTTTCTTTTGAACACGATGTTATACCGCTCGTAGGAGCTTTCATTCTTCCCCACCACTCCTCCTATTTTTAGAGCCTTACTTTGTAGAATTGTAATAAAAGAGCTACCTCGGTGCTGCAGGAATCAACCGGGGGACACTTTTTTGCATGAGAATATATAACAAAATGCTTGATTGCCAAGTTTAGATGCATTAATATCCGAAATATCTCCTCTCATCTCGTCTTCTTGTGAGCCAAAGTACATAGCCAGGTCAGTGGTCTCTGTTACACGTGGCTTCAATAAAAAAAAAAGAAAAAACAGTCCCCTGGTCGCACGGGGGAAATGTGAATTTGGGTCAAATTCACCAGGTGTAAAGCGAGAGGATTAGTGCAGAGATCGCATGTTTTCTGAGGCATAGTTTTACATAATAAAGAAAAGCAGAGTAAAAGAAAGCAGATGTAATGATGCTGATCTACTAGCCTATATTTTTATTTAGAGAAACAATGTTTATGTATGGCCTACTACTGCAAGTGTAAACTCTCTATTTCATCTGAACTGACCCAGGAGAGCTTGGCTCGCTGGTGTTTTATTCATTGTGGTCAACGCAGTATATATGTAAATACACACAGCCGGCCCTCGTCTCTGTTTTTTCTTCTCTCCATGTTTTTTTTTTTCTTTTTTCTTTTTTCGAGGACTGATGAAGCTGTCAGAAAACGCTTGGCTTTGCTTTTTCGCTGGAGCCTGTCATTCTTGCCCATATTCAATGTGCAATCAAAGCCCTAAGTTATAAAACAAAAGAAGTAAAAAAAAAAAGAAAAGCAAGTCTCAGTTTTGCTGCTGACTCATCTAAAGGGTGTAAATACATTTCACAGTGAGAGATCAGAACAGTGTCCATGCTGTAAATTACAGGTCTTTATGAATGTTCAGTTTAAGCAAGGCTAAAATTAAAGCACAAACAATGTGATCTTTTTTTTTTCTTTCTTGTATAGGCTGCTGCCACTTTTTACTATAGCTCTTGCTTGCTCATTTGCTGTTAATTAGCAAAGGAGAGAATTACTACCATCCAGGCATACTCTGTACACATTACAGGATCGCTCATGATTGCTAGGTTACTGCTTCCCTCTTCAATACAGCTTAATCAACAAACAAGCACGGGTATGGTTTACTTTGATCAGTACACATACCATTCTTCAGCTTTGTGGTTATGTTGTGTGAATACGTTTTATTTGTTGTTTAGCTGCAACTAATCTTTAAAACCGTACCTGCATTGCTGATTTCTTTACTTTAAAATTAAAGGAAACAACCTGCTCGCGCGCATTATAAAACAACATCAAATCCATTTCCTGTGAATTCAGTTTTTAGATGTTATTTTAGATTATAAGAGTGATAATTACATTTTTTCCTTCCAGTGGTAGAGTTTTCTGTGGCTTTTCAACCACAGCGACCTCACAGAGAGGCACATTTTAAGAATTCAAGTCCCTCCACCTCGACATCTTTTCTTTGATTTCGTCCTCTCATGCATTCTGTGTGTTCCCTCTCCAAAAGTGCCGTTCACATTATGGTGAAAAACCTCATGCAATAATGTGGGGTGTTTCAGCAAACATTCATGCGGTAAATAAGAGAGTAGCTGGGAATGCTGTGGTGAACGCTGTGGTAAATATGTCTCGAGTCATTATTAGATGGTTTTACTCATTAAGATCAAAAGCCACAAATTCAAAGGCGATCTCAAACCTTGAAAAGGGAAAAGCCATTTATTGAAAAAAAGAGGAAAAATCAAAGGATCTTAACTGACTTTTTGAGGATTTTCTTCAGGATTTGTTAAAAGCTCTTGTTCCATGCAGACGTAAACACTCTCTGTTCTTCCGCATCAAGAAGAAATTCTTTTCAGCATTAATTTCCGAGCTTATTGAACAAACCAGCTTTCTATAGTTCTGTAATCACAGGGCAGCATGCAAAACGATGGGAATTATCACAATCCTTATAATGGCAGTTTCTGTGATGGAACGAGCTCAACCACAACTGAACTCTATTACATTCACGGCAAGACAATATCTTAATTCACACTGAGGACCAGGACTGCAGTTTGCACAGTGTATTCCTAAATCCAGTTATTAAATTGTGTATCCAGTTTCCTATGATTCCAAGCAGCTAGTTTCAAATATTTGAAAACTATGTCACTCAATTCCCAGGAAAAATTTTAAGAGCATCCAAAAGAAAGCATTCACCAATATGTAATTACCAAAATTAAGGACAAGTAAGGTGATAAACCTCACATAACCAATCTGCAAATGTTTGTATCATCTATTTTGCCTCCATGGAGAAATACACCACATGTTTTCAAGTTGGTATGGGGTAATGATTCAATTTAAAATAACTACAAACCCACGAGTGTGAACAAAATAATGGACATACCAATGTTTTTCGGCTCAAAGTCTTGGATATCTGATTGAGATGGCAGAGTAGGGGCGATACCCAATCTTTTCAGTTTGATACAATTTTATGTATACAGCGCCAAATCATAACAACAGTTGCCTCAAGACACTTTACATTGTAAGGTAAAGACCCTACAATAATAGAGAGAAACACCCGACACCCAGCTGACCCCCCACCACCACTATGAACAAGGTCTTTGGTGAAAGTGGGAAGGAAGAACTCCCTTTTAACAGGAAGAAGCCTTGAAAGAACCAGCCTCGGGGAGGGGCAGCCATCTGGTGAGGGGAGGAAGACAGGACAAAGACATGTTGTGGGGGAGCTTATATTCTAAAGGTGCATCTATGATCAAGAGTAATAATAATTTCTAACAGGGTGGTGAAAAATATGTCAAACTAGATGCACTAAGAAGTCTGAAACGTTTATATAAAACTTAAAAATAATATTACTATAAACTATGGATGTTTTGGATTGTTACTTAGTATGCACAGGCTAAACTTTATTGCTAAGTAAATACGATAAGGATAAGAGGAAGGTGAACTCTGTTCTGTAGGTCTTGTGTATACATATATCCATCTATTCGCTTTTATTTCACTGTTTATTTCAGTTTCAGGTTGGATGTATCTATAGATTGGCAACATCTAACAAGTTTAGCAGGTTTCATGACCTACATATAGTGTGTCACTTCACACCCTATTTCTTTCCCTGTGTGAAAATGAAAAATTACTCCAGCAATTTCTCAGAATATACTGCTGCTTCATTTTCTTTGTGGTAGTTTCCGTCATATTCAACCAAATCTGCAGACCTCATAACTTTCTGGTGACTTTCCCTTATGACCACAGTTCTTCTGACTAAAATAAAAACATACATATACTTCATATACTTTGGGTAAAAGCCAGACTTTAGGCAGGTCACATAGGCATAGGCTATCATGCATGTTCTTGGATTGTGGCAGGAAGTCTTTGTAATTTATGTTTAGTAAACATTTTTAACTAAACATAATTAAGGAAGTAAATTAATAGTTTAATGACCTACTTGACTATCTGCCCTTTACTGGCTGAAAGGACCTGCGGGGGTTTTCAACAGTAAGTATGTTTGATTCACACACAGTAGAGGCAGTGAGGCTGCATTACCTTATTTGGCAGAAATGTGTGCACTTTCTGACTATTTAATAAACAAAAATGTGTAAATTAAACAAAAATAGTTTTATTAAATATTGATATGCTAGTGAAATTACTTGTTCTTGGGTACGGCTTCTATTTTTTTTAGTAACAACTAATATCTGCTAAGTTTGAACTTGGCAAATGAAATGTGCAAACAACTCAGCTCACATAAAAACGTCAACTAAAACAATTAGTAAAAAACACAGACAGCTGCATATTGTGAATCATAAAATAGAACGGCACTCACTCATTGATTCCTTCATTTAGATATATACTTCAAAGGGGCTTTAGAGGAAGCTCTGAGTTTCAGAACCATGTTGTATTCTTGGTAGAACCACAGTGAAGCTGTATAGTCCTCAGTTGTTTCCCGTGAGACTTGTGTCAGCTGCAGACTCCACTGACAGAAGTTAGATCAAGCATAGAAAGCAGATTCAGCTCTCTACAATAGATAAAATCTGACAAGCAACATGGATCCAGACTTGTCTCCTCTCTAGATCTTTTTGGCTCGTAACACTTTGCCTTTCCTCTGTCCCTAGGAAGTCTGTAAAAATGCTCTTATATGGGGAAAAACCCTGAACAAATAAACGTAATGCACCAGAGTCACTGCCTTCCAACTGGGTGATTTGCTCCAAAAATATCACCGTGTCCCAGCCCTAAAAACAAGGTTATCTGAAAAAGGCATCTCAATCTATAGTCAAGCATTTTTAAGCACTTGGTAAAGTACTTGGGAACATTTGTTTTAATTTAGTTTCCAATGGTGAATGTTTATCTTATGTGTAGCTGTATGTATTGTTGCTCTGTTGTGCAGCGAGTTCTTTCACATAGAGACTAAAACACTGAAAAATGGAAACAGATGCTCATTGTTCCAGCGTGAAAAGGCAGAGAGGAGGGGAGAAAAAAAGGACAGCAAGAGAAAAAGAAAAGATTTACAGAATATAATGATTCCATACAACAGTAGCAGATTTAAGATGAGTTACTTTTTTCACACATTTGAGCTGCTGAGAAAACTACGTAACACTAAAAATATATTTCAAATAACTAGCCCCAAATAGAAGCGTTTTATTCTGCTGTTGTATCATTTAAATAGCAATACAGTAACACATTTTTTTGAGATATCTTTGCTGACTTTTTAGGGAATAGGGAAATGGGACATCTTTGCGTGCCACTGAAAGGAATCCTGTCACTCAAGCTGCCGTTCTGGGACTGCCTCTATTTTTGGTACCTGAAGCACAGACACATGCCATACGGTTACACTGACACAAACAGAGATGCAATAAATAATAAATCCACCAAACAGGAAGATATTATCCACTCACGGCTTGTTGGAAGTCAATAATTTGCAGAGCAGCTCACAGGGAAAATTGGTTGCAATAAACCCATTATGCAAAAATGCAAAGTGGAATAGAAGCGGGAGGAACACAGCTAGCCTTGAAGTGAGGTGGGACTTTGAGGCAACATCCACCTCTTTCCATGCTAGCTTCGGTTCAATTAGCATCCGCAATTTATTTCTCAAAAATGTGAAGCTTTTATAAGCCTTTCTGAAAAGCTGCAGCATGGAATAAATCTGAACACCATGTCATTTTAATAAGTCCTACACAGGTGTTTTCACTTGGCTGATTAAACTTGGCTGATCCTCATACGACCGTGTACTAACTCTGACTCTCCTGCTAGACTTTCTTACCGGTCCAAAGTCGGCAAAAATAACAACTTCTGAATTTTTCTCAGTATAAATACAATTTCAAATTTGCCTTTTGTCCAACAAAATGAATGCACGTGGCTACAAATATTAGATTGTTGGTTAATTCTGCATAAGAAAGGGCAATAATAAACAGAGGTGGCACACGTACAGATGTCCTTTACTTAAGTAGAACCGCTGACACCTGTTTTTAAAAAAGCACTGATTCGACTTCTTTACTTAAATAAGTCAGTAAACTGAAAAAGTTTACTGACTTTGGGTACATTTTGGAAATGTACCCAAAATACAAGAGTAAAAAGTAGTTCTGATGATAAACACCACAACCGCTGTGCACCAGTCCATTGCAGTGCTTTACTGTAAATTCAACACAATACAGCAATCGAAACTGTTTATCCTGCACTAAACTGCTGAGGATTTTCATGCAGCCTTTGAATAACACAGTCAGTATATCTCAGCTTGTTTTCCATTTTGACATTTCAACCAGCTATTTTTCCGCAAAGATGACTGAACCTTTTATCAATATCATAATAAAACTGTATTAAGACATGGGAATAAAAACTTCTTTTTTTTTTTAACTTTCTCTCCACACCTAAATATAAAGTATAGTCGGGGTAAAGTGGGAAGATGTAAGGACATGTCATTATTGGCTGATTTTCGTCCCTGACACTAACAGTATACTGTCTAATTTGTCTTTTCCTTTACAGTATATAAGATGGGATTCAGTGAATGAACTTAACCATCATCAGCTTAAATTCAAATTGATCTCCGCTACACTTGATGTGACCTAACTGGCCATGAACACCAAAGCCTCTGAACACTAGCCCATTACAGCGCTTTACTGTAAATTCAACACAGCACTGCAAGCTAACCTGTCTATCCTGCACAAAATTGCAGAGTATTGGACTAACAGGATGAGTGTAGAGACATTAGTGTGGTTTGCAGGATGTTTCACAACATTAAAAAAAAAAACATTACTTCACATCATATACAGATCCAGTGTAAGATTTTAAAAATGAAGCCATTACAAGGTTTGAAATTCCAGTTTATCAAATGTCACCGAGCAGTCCTTACCTTTAAATCTAACCTCTCATCTTCCTTTCCTGTCCTGTCTTTCTTGCATCTTTCTCCATCTCTGAGTGAAGTTATCGCTCACTCTTTTCTCGCCCTGGGAAATACAGAGACTGTACCTTAAGCTAGCAGACAGACTGTGCATCAAAACTGCACACAAACATTTTGAGGGCTTGCTGATATTTGTTGAGATGATAGAAATGTTGCATTTGAAATTACCTGCCACTTAAAAAAAAACAACTTTACTCCCTTTAGCTCCTCTTCTGTTGCACTAGCTAGATGTTTAAGTACTGCAACCACAAACATTTGCACCAAAACTGCCATTCAAGGGCCCAATCTAATCCCTGAGTACAGATGATGTGTAAACTATATATTTTACCTCTTTAATCTTAGGTGATGGATACACCAACAGGACTGACCAAATAGCTTTGATATTTGAAGGCTCACAGTGGAAGTTAAAACGTTCCTCATATGTCTTAAACCTAAAGTAACGAACACGTTTTAAAAATCTCTGATAATATATGAATAGTTTATGTGTGTTTGCTACTATACTTCAGCTGAAGTAAATGAGAGGATTTTGGTAGTACAGCATACACGATGCTAAGGGATACCTAACTCTATTTGTTCTTTATGCTGTCCACACATTATATCTCTGTGATTAGCTCTAGTGCTAACCTTGAACTGACACCAGATAAATAGCTTAAATTAGCAAGTGTTGTTGTGTTATATATTTGGAGCAGTTCATTGCCAAATGAAAACAGACATAAACAAACAGTGTAGACATAGTTTTATAATTAGCTCAATAGATTGCATTAGTGCATTAAAGTCAGTGGCTTTATTATTAAAGTATTTGTTATGCTGGTTAGTACATTTCAGAGTGCTTTGCAGCTAATAAAGTAATAAAATGTATAAAATAAACATAATAATATCACTGAGAGGTGCTGAAGTATGAATAAAAATGAATAACATTTTATATAAAAAAATTTTTTGAAAATCTTAATAAAATATTTGTCTGTCCCACCAGCTCAGAGCATAAAAACTAAAACAAAAGTTTCTGTCCTGAGCTTTGGAACAACTAAAACACTGCTGCTAGAAATCCTGAGAGACCTGGTCCATGGTATGTCAGACATGTAGGCTGATGTGAAACCTGAAAGTTCTTTAAAGTAACACAACTTTAAAATCAATACGGAAACTGACAGGCAACTAATGTAAAGACTTTAAAACTGGTGCAGTATGTTCTCTCCTTGTGATCCCTGTCAGCACCTGTGCGGCACAGTTCTGAATCTATTGCAACTGATTTATAGCATTTTGGGGGTAGACCAGATAGGATAGCTTAACAAAAGACTCGCCTTCGAGAAATAAAAGCATACGTTAGTCTCTCTGTGTCACTTAGAGAAATCCTGGTAGACTTGTAAAAGGTTTTATGGGGGTACAGGCACTGATATCTAAACTACATCTAAAAGAAGCATCAGCTGGACTCGAATAGCTGTGAACAGAAATGCCAAACCCCCTGATAACACTATCTGGGGATAAAATACATAAAATAAAAAAAAGTAAAGACCCTACAACTGTTCCTAGGGGAACACCATAAATTCTCATTATTTTTTAAGGGGGGGTGACTATTAACTGCCAAAGGGGAAAAAAATGCAAACCAGCATAATACTTTGTTCTGTTTAAAAGAATTTGGTGATTAACTTTAACTAAAACCAGAGTTCACATTAAATAGTACCAAAACAGAAATATTACTGATATTTTAATATGTCCAAAGATTATTATCTACAGACAGATTCAAAAAGCTTACTGTTATATATAAATAAATCTTGACTGATCTAGAGTTTTTTTTTAACAGACTTCATAAACTCAGTCTTAAATTGTGTAATAAATTAAGTTTTACAGAAAGACTAAAAACTGTTAGAACTTTTGCACCCATCCAGTTGGTTGGCATGTGTAAATATCTCCTCACCATCTGGGAGATATCATCTGTGTCATAAATTTACAATATGTCTGACCGTCCAGATAACTAAACACAAGATTATACGAGCGGTTCTACCCACTCAGCTGCACATAATAACCATTTAAATGATACAGCATGAATACAACAAAAAGACTGCTGTGGAAAAGATATAAATTTAAAGTTGCTGAATGCCCACACAAAAGTAAGTTTTTACTCTACTTTTAAAAGAAAATGATGTTGCAGAAAAGCTTACATCATTTGGCAGAGAATTTCTGAGAGTGGGACAATAACAACTGAATGCACCATGCTTTGATTTACAATTTATTTTCGGTCTAGTGTAGAGACCTTTACTTGATGATCGAAGGCCTCCCCCAAGTGTGTATTTAGTGAGATGGCTTACATTTTTGCTTTCATGCTTTTACATTTCTATAACTGGTTCTTTTCACTGCAATAATTCTTTCTACTTATTTTTGAATATGGACCCAAAAACCACAATGTTTAGTGTTTTAGTTCAAGTCTACCAACCACTGGAGAACTGGTTATCCTGACCATTGGGTATCAAAAGCATGTTTTCACTAGATACTTATGAAGAGAGATTAATCAAAAATATGTCAGTAAACACCATATTAGAAATAGAAACATATCACAGTGGATAAAATATCTCATTAGCTTTTTCCCAAATTGTATGCATCTAGACAATAAGCGATCCTAATTGGTCAATCAACAACTGCATGAAAACCATCACTGCCTTTGGGAAGCTTTGTGTGAAAATTACCTTCATGCTCAAGTAAATACAAGAAAACAACATGCTTCTTTGACTACCACTCGTCTCTTAGAAGCCATCATCTCTGCACACCTCCTTTCTGTGCAGCACTGACTAAAGTGATAATCACAGCATTTCACAGCCACAGGGTCAGCACGGAGTGAGATGCCCTAAAGAGACTGTTGTGCTACAGGTTTCAGACATCTTGTTCTCATTGCCTGCTCTTGTTGTTATCTGAAGTACTACAAAAAGATTGAAACTACATGTACAGTGCGCTACCTGGCACAAACTAATTTTGAAGCTCCACTATAAATGGCACTGGTCGGCTTTAACACACTGAGTACCGAATACGGTTGTTCGGCAGCACCTTGCTTCATTTTTCTGCAGCTTGTCCTGATTCTACTATCATTATAATTACATTAAAGGTTCCAACAGAGCAAAGAGCTAAAATATGCATTTTCTATAAATAATCAACTCTATTAGTCTCACTGATGGTTATGCTGTGATAGATGTGAAGTGGGAGGTTGCAGAGGAGGGATTTACTTAGGGTTTTTTTGCCAGATAAGAGCAGCTAGGATGTCATGGCGACCGGATCAATCTGGACCCAAGTCAAACATGTTTGACATAATTCAAGAATGCATTTCACGCCATGGCATTCGTCTTGAAAGTAAATTGAGTCTGAACAGCAGGCGGAATAAATACGCCAATCACGGCTTCTGGCAAATTCTATGATTTATGCCTTTCAAACAGGATTGTTTCACATATCAGTTTTTCTACCTTTCCTTTCATGTGCATGCCATGTGTTGAGTTCTGTGGACATACTACTGTGGTAGGATTCAAGCATAAGGCTTCATGACAGATACTTTACACATGCCAGACTGTTAGACGATGGAAGAACTGTGAGACAACGATAAAATGTTCATATTAAAAGCATTTACCCCTCTCCAGGCGCCAGACTGTCTGACACTGGCTCAAATTGATTCTTAATTGGGTTTGTATGGACCCTGGATCTACTGTTGATGAGCACAGTGAAAAGTGGACAACTACTGCTTCGACTCGTGCTTCGCAGAAACGTGATAACACCACGGACCTAACAGAGGGAGAAATTACTTCTTATAGTTCTCGCCTCTCTTTAAAAAAAAAACATTGTTATGAAACGGATAATCTGCACATCTTGAGAACAAGTTTAAAAGAATGATCCATCATCCAGACATGGCAGAACAAAGCTACTGACTCAAAGGGATGTCATTACTCATCAGAAGTCACAACCAGTTGGCATTAACCAGCTGTGTAGCTAGTCTTTTTGGGAGACTTTTTTTTGGTGAGGGGTGAGATGTAATAAATCACTCAGAGTTGCTGTGGAATGCAAGCCAGTCCTCTGGAACAGTTTGGTCTTGGTAAAGGTGATTTTCTGTTTCTAGGCTGACATTCCTCATTACCTATTTTGGCTCGCCTTGCGTGCACACTGACTCATAGAACAGGTTGGTTAAAAACTAAGGATTGAAGGGGAGAGGGGCTCGAATGCTCCCCAGTGCCCCTCTACCACCACCGTTTCCAATGAAGCTCAGCATGCCTCTATTTGAAGAGGAAGGGAGCGAGGTTATCCCTACCTTTCCCTTACTTATGTTTTTTTTTTTCTTCCCCAGTCACAGAAGAGGCTTGTTACCAGAGCAAGCAGACGTAGTGGAGAGCTGTGCTGCAAAGCTTTATTCAAGCTGAGGGGAGAGTCTGCTGTGGATTAAGCCTTGTCCACAGCCTGGTCTGGTCTTAATTTCACTGCTTTTGTTCAGACAGACTGGAGGGGTGCTTCTGATTACTGCCTATACCTTTGAAGAGTCACTGCAATTAATACATTTCAGGATTTACTATTAATAGTAAAGTGGCATTATTTTTAGATTATTTAATGACAGTTTGAAATATCTCATTGGGCTAAATTTAATTGACTTACAGGAAGGAAATGCAAACCTATCCTCATATATGTTACATTAAACTGCACATGTCATCAGAATTAATTGAGTCATATTTTTGTGTGTGTGTTTGTGATTAAGCTCAACTTCATATATCTAGAGGTCATAAATGCAACTAAGGTTAATGGCCTGTATCATTGCATGAACTGGTAAATGTCTGTTGCTTACTAATACGTGACTAGCATTTTCAGTTTTGAGTAGAGTTGCTGGTAATTACAGTAACAGACAGTCAAATAAGCTCCACTAACATGTAATGTATTATGTACCTGGTAGCAGCAAAGTGATATACAGTTAATGTTACTAATTCTTAACATGTTGTTTTTTGGAGATATGACAGAAAACCTTGAAGACAGAGGGGGGAAGACACAAAGTAAACGGCTTCAGGGCGGATACAAACCCATGCCTCTGCAATAGCCTTGCAGCATATGAATCACCTGCTCAACCCAACAAGCTAGACCAGCACCCTTTTTTGGGGGGAACATTTGTTTGAAATTCAACACATATTGTGCTCTTATATATAAAATGGATCTGAATGGCCTATGGTAGCCAGTAATGAACTGGACTGTAAAACTAATAATGCATAAACCAACTGTGCTTATGTGTTTGAGTTTATATTTGATCCATGTACAAAAATATAAATCATCAATAGACAGTAACTAACATATACACCCGCTGGCCAGTTCATTAGTTACACCTGTTCAATTCCTCGTTATGCAAATATCTAATCAGCCAATCACATGTTTGCAACTTCATTTTCCATCTGCTGAAGTTGAAAATGAGCATAAGAATGGGGAAGAAACATGATACAAATGACTTTGAATGTGGCATGGCTGTTAGTGACAGACAGGCTTATCTGCTGGGATAACCATCTCTAGGGTTTTCAGAAAATGATCCAGAAAAGAGAAAAATATCTAGTGAGTGGCGGTCCTTAAGGTAAAAATGCCTTGTTGATGTCAGAGGTAAGAGGAGAATGGTTGGACTGCATCGAGCTGATAGGAAGCCAACAGTAACTTGGATAACTACTTCTTACAACCAACCAACGTTGAACCTTGAGGCAGCAGAAGACACCACTGGGTGCCACTCCTGTCAGCTAACAACAGGAAATAGACATTGTTTGGTGTTATATATAACATATATATATATATATATATATATATATATATGTTTATCACACAAAAATACA
>VUQR01024621.1:1400-12552 GCA_015108515.1 Hemichromis elongatus
GTGTTTACCTTTAGACCCACATCTCCAGGCTCACCTGGCTCTCCTGGAAGTCCAGGTTCTCCCTGAAAGAGTCAATAAATAAGCTTAGAAAAGTTTTCAAAATCCTCAAAGATCGAGTTGCAGCTTCACAGAGATTAACTCTTCACTGAAACAATTTTCAGTTATTAGTTTAAAAGGTTTTAAATCAAATCAGACTCAGCAGCTCAGACTCTGCACTTATATCTTCTAATATTCACAATAAAATGCAAACATTGCCAGTTAACTTTCACTTCAGTGTGGGACAGACTGGTCAACTCACCGTGGCTCCAGAAAAACCAGAAGCCCCTTCATCTCCCTCAGGACCAGGGTCGCCCTGCAAGATGAGGTCAAAGGTTACAACAGACAAAAGCCAAAACATTTCCAAAGCCTATACACAGCACTCAGCTCTTCACACAACAAAGCATTTTCATAGTCTTAAAAAGTTCAACAGCTGAAATTTATACACAGTGAAGAATTTTTGATATATGGTGAAATTTATTTAAAAAATAAAAATAAATATTTTATTGAAATGACCCCTTACATCTTAATCCTACTTTAGTTGAGGCACCTCAAGGTGTCTCCTTTGTAAAATAACGCTAAAACAACACAAAATACTTTTTACTTTTACTTTTCCTGTCATAAACAAGTCTTTAATGACGGAAATTACTAGAAAATTTCTTTACATGTAATTAAGGTTTAAATAAAGAGTTTTCACTTTCAGTTTGACTTTCCTCCATTTGCTTACCTCTCTTTTACCTTCTCTTTATTTGACTGGCTTTGATGGTTGTTAAACCCAGTATTTTCAGTGTTATTTTTTCTAATTTTAACATAACAATGCTGTCATTACTTGCACAGTGTTATGGGAGCTACAAATGTAAATAAAAGCTATTTTGCATGGTGGCACATTGCATTGCATCAAAATTACACAGTATACTCCAGAAAACGCAGAAGAAAAACACCCCAAACATCCTGATTTATATATGATATGAAAACACGTAACTAACAGATGTTCACGTGTTAAGAAAATATAACAAGTTAACATCTGGAAAACAAATAAATTGCGACTGAAAGGTGTGGTGCGACTGAAAAGGAACCAATATAACAAAAACAAAATTACAAAATAACTACAGCAATGAAAGCCCCCTGTGGCTCCTGTTTTGTACCGTGGCTGCTTGGTAACCCTATGTCTGGGGCTCTCCTCAACTCTTTCCGGGAGGTTGGCGCGGTTACCTCTCCGGTGGTTCTCCTCGGGCTTTCAAATATGGCATTGCCATATTTTCTCCAATTGAAAATATAAATCCGTTGGACATCTTTCCTGGCCTTCAGATATAATTCTGATTGCTAAAGTACCGAACAGACAGGCCAAAACCCACCCCCCAAAAGCCAATCAAAACCACTATGAGAAGATTTCAACCAGAAATAATTTCAGCTAAACAAAAACGAGGATACAAAACGAATAATAATCTTAAGAACCGAACACACAATGTTGCATTTGAAATTACTTACAACTTAAAAATATTTATGCTCGCTCATCTTGTGCAGGGCTAGCTGCTGAAGTACTGCATCCACCTGCACTTTTTCCGATGTTGTGCAAAATGAATAAATAAATAAAAACACTGTCCCACTTTAACCCATGACTATGCGACACCGTTGTGGCTCTTTCAACTATTTGATTATTAGGCGAACAGGACATCCTTTCCTGTGTTACTGTTTAGGCTCAAATTAGTTTGATGTTTAATGGTGACGAAATAATAACTTTCCTCAAATGCCTTAAAGCTAAAGTAACAAGGCCATTTTGAAAACGTAAGGAGTAAAAGTAAAAAGTTGTCAGAAAAATGACTTCTCAAGCAAAGTACAGATATTTGAAAATTCTACTTAAGCACAGCATGAAGTATCTGTACTTCGTTACTTCCCACCTCTGCCTAGTGGTGGCATAGTTTCGCAGTATCAGTTTCTCAATAAAAAGACCTCCACTCAGATTAAAAAAAAACCAAAAACTTTAATTTTAATTTAATTTTTAATTTCCAGGAACATCCCAGGGATGTTCCTGGAAATTAATTTCATGGTCGACTAAAGGACTAAAGTTAGTAAACCAACTAAAACTAAGAAACACTCAAAAATTAAGTTAAATTTGAAAACTATTTAATGGAAAATGTCAAAAAATGATAATAAAACCATTTTAAACTGTTTATGACATTCTTCAATAATAAATCCGGCCGCTTAACTGTGACTGCTGAGCATGATTTACTCACCACTGGTCCATTATCTCCTCTCCTTCCCTGAACACCTTTGGTCCCTTTATAGCCCTAAAACACAAAACAGATAAGTAATCAATAATTAAACTTCTTGAATATGCAACTGCTACTTTAGTATCACTTTAACTAGACGTTCTTGTCATAAACAAAAATCCATTGTTTGTGTTTAAGACTTTCACCTCTCTCCCTTGAGACCCTGGTTTACCACTTTTACCCTGCAAGCCTCTGGATCCCTGAGAGAAGGAGCAAAGGAATCAGACTGTGCAAAACAAGAACTACAACGTGAACAAACCGACATTTAACTTTGGATCAGGCCATGCAGTTTAGGAATGAAGCAAAGGGACCATTCACTGCATTTAGCCAGTGACGTGATGCAATGTGTCTGTACCTTTGGTCCGTTGAAGCCAGCAAATCCAGGCTCGCCGGGCTCACAGTCACACTCTGTTGGGCCCTCCTGCCCGAGCTCTGCATCGCCCCCCGACTCTTCTGAGGAGCCAGTGTCGGGAGGGTACTCATATAGCATCTAAAACACAACATTAACAAATATTATGACACCGGTGATGTCCTCCAAATTTAGTTTCACTACATCCAATGCGCTGCACCTGCATAGACATGATTTTGTAGGAATTCCCTTGTTTTAAAGAAATTTAAATCAAACTGCAACAATTTTGCAGTTTGATAAGAGAACAGCTACCAAATCAACCTCATGGAAAGATTTGCTCAACTTAAACTAAAATGGACACATTAAATTTATTTTAAATCTAAATATTATTAAGGAATATTAAATAATCTTTTTATATTATTCATAGCAATCTTTTTTTCATCTCTTATTGGCCTTGTGCAGTGCTTCAGATTAGCTATGCTCTGGAACAAGTGTGCCACTGACATAATGAAGAACGACAAATTGTAGAAGAGACTTGCTGGTGTAGGGGTATGACTGTTGCAGGTTCAAATCCTGGATGCACTCTTACTTTGGAGCAATTAGTAACTGATAGTTCTGGTAGGCAACTTGCTTTCTACAAAAATGGTAGAAATGGTAGAAAATCTAGCCAGTTGCAGAAGACTGTGGGTAATCACACGTCTTTCCAGGTGAGATGAAGACCCCAAAGCCACCTGCCTGTGACCTGAAGTGGACACTTCACCCATTTCTGGCTGAGAACCATGACCTCAGACTTGGAGATGAGGATTTACATTCATCTGCAAATCACCTCACTGCAAGCTGGAGGCTACCACCTGAGGAAGCCACAGAACCAAATTGTCTGCAAAATAACATAGATGAAATCCTGAAACCACCAAAGTACAAACCTTCTGCTACTTGCCAATGTCCAAAACCCATAAGGAATGAATCTGACTTATTGATAGCAATGCAGACCAAGCATTTACTTGGTTGTACGGGAACTGAATGACCCTTAACAATGGGCTGGATGCCCTTTAAGCAGAAGATTTTTTACCTGAGAGAGTGGTCAGGTTTTAATGAATGCTATGTGAAACTAAAAGTTCGTTCCTAATTATGTTTAGCACGTATGAAATTGTTTTAGGCTATGAGGTGCTTGGAACAAAGAGAGACAAGCTGCTGAAGGAGGCTTATTTTTTTTTAACGACCTCTCTACATTTATTCCTGCTATAGTTTAATATTGTTGTTGAGCTACCCCTGACACTCCCAGCCCACAGCTATCCCACCTGCACGATCTCAGTGTCCTCTTTGGCATAGTGGGACTCAGTGGTGGTGATGTAGGGAAACGTGTCCTCAGTGATCATGGTGACTTGGGTGGGGACTGGACCATAAGTGTCATAATCCTCCTCCTTGAATATCTGGTCCACATCATAGCCCTGGGTTGGCTCTGGTGGATATTCTAAGGAAACATTAAGACATTTAGTTTTGTTTGTGGTGCACTGTTACAGTCAGCAGTCCTGGTCTGGAGCCCAGAGGACTTCAAACAGTTAGAGAGTGCCCTCAGGTACAGTTTACACTAACTGTGTTACTGAACTCACCTGGCTGAGGAGCAGCTAAGCTGTCATAGTGGTCAACTGCAGAAGACTCTTCATAGGTGTGTTCCTCACCTGAATAGATATACAAAATACATCAGGTGAGAACTCAATCTGCAAACATAGTGAAATGTGAGTCGTTGTTCTAGGGGTATGATTCTTGCTTTGGGTGCGCATGGTCCCGCTTTCAATTTCCCAATGAGAACTTAACTTACAGAAAATGTGGGGGGATAAAAATTGCATCATACTGTACATACAGATCAAGAATATCCAAAAATCATCACACGTGTCCTGCAAAACTGTGATTTGAGTTGATGAATAAAAAAAAAGAAATTAAAAGTTTTTTTGTTGAAAAATAACAAACAAACAAACAATAATTTGTGTTAATAACTGAATAAGTATTAAGTTTTTAATAAATATGTAGTATATTCTATGTTCACATAACAATGCAATTCATTTAAAGTTGTTGCTCTTTTTCCCAGATGAACTTTACTAAACAAGAAAATTACTAATGATTTGTAAAGGTACTTTTTTTTTTATATAATTAAGCAGTGTTTATCATAATTAGCTGTTGATTAGTTAACTAGAAGAAACCAGTTTACAATATTCCTCTTCTTGATTTTACAATTGTGTCATCTGTTGTTTTTCAGTAAAATCAGAATAAAAAGCTTTTGTTTCACCTGAGGTTAACATTAAATCAGTGTCAGCATGAGGAAGTCCTGACCTGAGTGGTATCCAGAATATTCCTCCTGGCAGTGAGAAGAGATGACACACAACATGAAGACGAGCAGCCCTGAGAGGAGCGACGCCTGCAGGCGACACATCAAATACAGCAAAAGGGGTATTAATAAGCTGTCAATGAGGTCGTAGCTCATCCATCTCGCGATCTATCATATTTCACAGGCTAAAAACAAACAAACAAATAAATTATTCACTTTTTAATGATCTTTCCATCTATGGGGACTACTGCAGTGCTTCTTTCTTTGTGAAGGCAAACTGTAAATAAATAAAGTAAAAAATAAAAAAAAAAGATTGCATCTATGCTGACTTGGCAATTCACATATTGGCTGTTTCACAGTAAACGGGTGTATTAGTACTAGACTCAAGGAAACACTGCAATATTAGCACAATTTTTGACCTCATTTATTACACTGCACGAATTTTGTTGCCTTTCTCAGCCCAGGTGACTGATTAGTGTCAGCCTTTATCATGTGTCTGCTTAGACCAGTGACGGGTGTTATACTGCCCTCTAGAGGTGGCTACTGACTGGTAGAATACTGACTGAATACAATCCTAAGGCAGTTTTTGAAAAGCTTTAATAAAAATAAATAAATAAATAAAAAAAGCTTAAATCTGTAAGTCTTCCATGTTAATTTTTCCAGCACTGTAAAAGCTATCTGCAAAGACCGGTTTAACCCACACGGCCAGTCTGATTAAATTAATAATAAGCAGGTAAAACATTTCCTGAGTCACAGTGTATTTTTATTCACCTCTAGGCTGCATTAATGAAATGCTTGTTTTGAAGGACTTCCCAAAAAGACCATCAGTGTCTTCAGTTTATTGAAATCTCTGCTGCAAATGTATTTAACTAAAACAAATAATCAAGTCCAGTTTTAGCAGAGCTGAACTGGCATAACGTACAGTATTTTATTTTCTTTTATTTTTTTTGCATAACTTTAAAAATCTCCTACTTGTATTTAGAGGGTTTTTTTATAAGCTTTTAAAGTTTACTCCTAACTCACACAGTCATAGATCCTCCACTGCCACTTATTGGGCAACGAATGAAAACATCAGAAGTGAATCAAACCCTTTCACTGATGAACCTCCTGACCTCAGAGCAGAACCTGAAGCATCAAGGACGATCAGAGAAGTGTTTGGGTGAGCTACACCAACAAAGAAGGGTGATTTTAAAGAGCCTTTTATTTGCAATGGGGCTGCTGAGGTTTTGCGTTGCTGCTGTTTGCCTGAGAATTAAACAGACTGAGCTTTCTTTGTCAGGAGGAAGACTGCTGAGCACTTCTCAGACTCATCTGACATTCCTGAAGCCTCACTGTGAGGCTGCAGACCAGCACAGGAAAACCCTCTCTGTTGCTGGAAGGCTGTGTATTAGATCTTAACACAAGGTCATTAAACTGAGGATAAAAAAGGATAAAACTGACTATAACTGCATTTTTTAATGATTTCTGAAACCTCAGATCAAACTTGTTTGAAAATGAAATTTGGGGAAATTCAAACCTCCAAAAGGTCAAATGAGCTCAGCTTCGCTGGTGTTAAATAAAGAAATAATATAAGAGTGAGTTGTTCTTTAAGTAACAATTTATTCAACTAGTATTAACCTGAATAAAGTAGCAAAAAGAGCTCATTATCCAATAATTTAACAAGAGCATTTGCCACATTTCTGCTAGACAAATGTTTCCTTGTTAACCTTTTTTTAGAGGTTAGTTTGTGCATGAATCCAAAGAACCCAAGAGAGCAGCTGTAACAGACTGAACAAGCAAAGTCACTTTTTTGTTCATATTTGTGGTTTGCTATAAAGAAACAATGGATGCTACTGCATTCTCGATGTTTGCAAACCATTTGGTCACATGGTCAAACATTGCGTAATGTACAAATTTCCCTTTGGCTTTGTTGTGAATTCTAGAGAAAAATCCAAAATCAGCTAATAATCTAAACAAAGTCTGCTCTGTGAATTAAAAAGCTTCCCCAGAACCAAAAACTACCCACAAATATTCCTCGGAAATGTCTGTTCAGCAAAATGACTCCCACCGAGATGACTGACTGAACAGCTGTATACAGAATTAGTTTTTGATGTATTGCACCAAAATGACTCTAAAAATGAAAATAGAGTAAAACCACAAGTTATACTTTAGTAAACAACATAAAGTTTTCAGATAAATTCTGTCTGCAGATTTTGCTGATTAAGATGCTAATCTTAATCCTTTGCTATAAACAAAAAGAGAAAATATGCATTTTTATTATGAAAAGTAGAACCTCATTTTTCACAACAGTCAATTTAAGGTCCTGCTAACAGCCTGAGCGGCACTTTAAAGACTGTCCAGTGGACTAAGAACAAATTAATACCTTCCCTTGATAACGTTACCATAAGCAACATTTAACAGCTCCCTCAAAATGTGCAGGGCCAAATCCACATATGATGATAATCTCATCTTACCTTATCACAGGAGGCCCCCATGGTGCTGCACAGTGATTCTCTTTAGACCAGACCTGCTAAAGGATTCTTCGGGGATATGGATGAGAACAAAATCACGTTCCCTGAGGAGTTTCCCTTACACCCAACGATTCCCCCGTGTACTCTTGTCCTTCCAGGATCCGTCTGGTTCCCAGGCACTGACGGGATCCTGCTTGACTTTTTTTGTTCTTCTCATCCTCTATCTGTGCTTCTCAAAAGGGTGAGAAATACCTGATCCAGCATCGGCAGAGAAAAACCAGGACAGAAGGACGCTGAATAGATTTTTGGGTTTAGTGTCTGAACATAAAGAATATGTATATAACATTTCCATGTGCTGCTGTCTGGAGTTGCAAAATAAACATTTTTAAGATCTGGGGGAAAAAAACTGTTTTAAGGATTGTTATCATCTAGACCACAATTTGCACCCATAAACATGCCTTGTATTTCCTCTCATGAGCTAAATAAAAAATACATTCAAAATAAACTTTACTCAAAATTAAACTGTCTCATTTAACAATTGCTTTTTCGAGCTTCAGTAAAAATTTGTCAAACTAGTTTAATGAACAACAAATTTTACCCTCAGAACAAGATTACTTATATCAAAAGACCAAATCTTTTGCAATGTTAAGTTGCAGATTTAATTCCACATACATTTCAAACAATGATGTCATTTATGCCACATTCACAACACAAATAGAGGATAGAAAAAACGAATGATAATAATTACTTGTTGTATAAACTGGAACAAGGAACAAGAATAGCAGGTGCATAGTTTTGCAACTATTCTTCAGTGAACAGTCAGATTTACTCTTTATGTTCTTTGTGGAAGTCTGAGCTCAGACTATTACTTTAAATATCTGTAAAATGATCACCTTACATTCACACTTGCAGTGTACCTTCATTTTTTTTTTTCTTTAAACAGACCACACAAACCTTTACTGCGTTTTCTTAATGGCTTTCCAGGTAAACACACCCAAACTTACAGCAAAGACTAAAGGCCAAAAAATAACCTTTGACCTCATGGTGAAAGTAGGACAGTTAAGACACTCCAGTCCAAGATTCCAAGTTATCATTTAAAAAGAAAAAAAAGTCCAACCAATCATGCAGAGGGAGGTACGAACTGCTGAAGATCAGCAGATATGTGTCTGTGCTGTAAAACGCTGATTGAAAATAGTGTCAGTGAAGCACAACGAAACTCAATCAATGAATGTTTGGTTTAAAAACTTTATTGCGTTTAAACCTTTACAAAATGCTTCAGTGTGTAAACCTATTATTAGCCTCGTCTTTGTAAACACTGTCACTTCATCAGAGCCGGATTCAGTCACAGCAGATTCAGCACTCTCACTTCTCCTTCTCCCGGTCTCTCTCATCTTTTTTCTTCTTCTTCTTCTTCTTTTTATCATGGTGGTGGTGGTGGTGGTCATCTGGGGAATGGGAATCCCTGTGAAGATCCAAAAAGTCCAAGTTATCTGTGCAGCATGCACAATACATTTTGGTCTTACAAAACAAGATATTTTCAGTGTTTAAGCTGTGAAGATGATGCAAATTATGTCATGTGGTTGTTTCTGTAATTGGTGTGTGGTATATAAGACTTCCCATAAACATCACCAACCCTTAGAAGTCTTTTCTCACCTCTCCTTCCTACTCTTCTTCTTCTTGCTCTCCCTTTCGTGGCTTCGCTCCCGGCTGCGGTGGCGTTTACTGTGGGAGTGGTGAGACTCTGAAGATGGTGAGCGTCTTTCATCCCCTTGCCGCCTGAAAAAAAAAACAATTTTGAATAATTAGTCTTTAACCCATAAACTCCTCTGAGGCAATATTTTAATCGTCAATGAAACATAAAAGTGTTCATCAGGAGCGCTTCGTGTACCCGTGGGAAGACTGCTCCACTCTCATCGACTCCTCCTCGTCCTCGTCTTCCTTCCACTGTCTGGCAAGTTCCTCAGAGTGGACGTTGATCACCTCTCTGATCACCTGCAGGGCAATCATTGAGACCACATCACTGTTTCCTAACCTTGATTTAAACAGGACAGGTCTCACTGAGGACCGACACACTGGGCTTAGCATCAGATTTTCAGTTCAGGGACTCCCGGGCAGAGTTTTTTTTTAGTATTCCAGTCAGAGTTATCATAGTTTAGTATTTTCTAATTAGTTTCTATTTTTATTTCATTTTGACTAAAAAAAAATTTGGTTGAATTTCCAGTTGACTCTTTTTTCAGTTTAGTTTTTATTGTTTAAAATGTATAGTTTTAGTTTTCTTACTTACAGTATTTTTATTACTACTATATGGAGGGAATATATCTGAGCCAAGAGTACATCAGTGCAGATATTATATAAAAACAAACAAACAACGAAAGCAGCTGAAATCCAAATTTTCAATAAAGGTGTCTATTAATGCCTCATTAAACAAGAGCTCATATTTTTTTTTTAACAAACAAACAAATACTAAGAATCATTATATTATATTTGTATTTGAGTTAGTTTTCCAAGTTCACAAAATCATTTCAGTGAGATATAATTATTTAGAGCATTTGTTCCTATTTTAAGGAACTAAGATGTTTTTGTATTTCTAGTTTTAGTTTAAGCTAACTGAATTCAATTTATTTTAATTTTATTAAAAACAAAATCACAACAACAGTTGCCTTAAGGCAACTTTATATTGTAATGTCGACCCTACAATAATACATACAGAGAAAAATCCAACAATCATAGGACCCCCTATGAACAAGCACTTTGGCGACAGGAAGGGAAAAACTAACAGGAAACCTCCAGCAGAACCAGGCTCATCTGCCAGAGCCGGTCGGGGTGAGAGAAGGAAGACAAGAAAACTATTTATAAAACTAAATTTGACTCACTTCCCGTAAATGTGTAGTCTGTTCAAAAGAATAAGCTAACATGTCTTTCAAACCTATACCGCTCCCACAGACACAGACGTGTGTCAAACAGACACACGTATTGTTGAGATCTGGGCAGTCAGTCAGCAGTCAGATGACCAGCGCCTTGCTCAGTAGAATCTAAACTGCATTCTTCGCCCTCTTGTCCATCAAGATAAAGCCTGCTTTGTCTCTGTGCATTTTGAGAAACTGTCCACATTGGAGTTACGTAGGGTTATGTAGCAGAAAAACTGATAGTGGAGCAGGACTAGAGTTTTACTGTTTCCTAATGAAAACAGTTACTCAACAATTTGTCAGAAAGTCTGTTTTTTTGCTGCTTTTTGGCATTCAAATAAAATGAAATTTACTAAGGAAAAAAAAAACCCTGCCTAGCTTCATGAACACTTTATGTTGAAACTCAAGACCACAATAAGAGCTCCAGCGACTGGATTTCCAGATAAGGCTCAGCAAATCCCCTCATCATTTATACTGTGCTGTTGACTTTGAAGCTTGAATATTTCCAACTAAAGATGGGAAAAGCAGTTCTTGTACTTCACAACACCCTTCATCATTAAATAAAAGTTAATTCACCTTTAACACAGATTATATATAAATAAAGTAAATAATTAGAATCAGGACAACACTTATTGTTATTTATCAGCTCATTTACCTCCGTGTAGGATTTCTTGGTGATGTGAACATTTTTGGCTCTGTAGGACTGACGCCGCCTCTTGTAGTCCCTCATTTCTGCCATCAGCTCCAGTTTAGTCTTTGGTTCATTTTGTTCTTCACCTGAACAAAAACACACAATTTTCATGTCGACCTCAACGGAG
>VUQR01024622.1:3571-27458 GCA_015108515.1 Hemichromis elongatus
GAGGGGGGGGGGGGGGGGAGCCAGAGAGCCTGAAATGTGTGATGTTGGATGAGCATCTGCTGACTCCTCTTGATAAATTAACAGTTTATTTAGGTCATACAGTCATTTCTAAAAGGATTAGCTGGCGTAATTTTCATTTCAGATGTGAAATGATTTTGCAGAGTGAAGGAAACATGATTAAAACATGAAAAAGTGTTTCATTTGCTTTTAACCTACACTTTTCTACATTGTTTTGAGAAGTGCAGTGCACCTTAATTCAACGTAATTTATTCACGTAACGCCAACCCACACAATAGTCACCTCAAGATGCTTTATATTGAAAAGGAAATAGCCACTACTCTTATATTACTACAGAGAAAACCCCAACAACCAACCATTCTGTAATGACCCTTTTAACAAGAACAGACTTTCAGTTTAACCATCTTCATCCATCCTGTTTAATATGAACATCTAAGTTTAAAACAATAAAATCAGTACAGGTACAATAAGGTTCGAGATTCTGAATGCTTTAAACACAGCTGCAGACAGCTTTTTTTACACTTGGATTTGGCTATTAGCACAGAAGCCCTGCCCACTCATTGTTTAAACCTACTGTCTGTGAGGAACAGCCAATCAGAGGAAAGTTGGCATGAAAGCAGAGGAGCTAAAACAGCTTGCAACGGACAGAGAATAAAGAAAACGTGGGACTTCAAGCAGTGAAAAAAGTGAAACTACAAGTGCTCCGGAATAAATAAATTGGGCTAGAAATGATCTATGATGCCTTTTAAAGAACTATTGAATCTTCATCAACCATTTCTGGTTTATGTTACTCCAACGGAAGATTCCATCTGACGGGGGGGTTAACCACTCAGAACTATCTGAAGGGATTAAAATACCCAGACAGCTTCTCTTTTGCTGCCTGCTGCTCAGGTCATTTATGACAGCTTGATGACATGAATTGCAGTGTGTGTGTGTGTGTGTGTGTGTGTGTGTCCGCATATCTAGGAGCAATCAAAGTGGGTCAGAGTGATTCACACAGGTTTTTCCAACTAGAAGAGCAAACCAGTGCTTGCAGAGGCCTTATCAGTCTGTAAGTAAATACTGAGGCATCTCTTATGTTTACACTCAGGACAGGAACAAAATGGAGACACAAGCACACACAAATCGCTGACTGATTCTGTCAAGCAGTTTGACCTCCTACCTTGTGGTGTGTTCGGGGTCACATAGAGAAATCTATACATTCAGGATAGCTGTGTAGTGCTGGAAAAGCTGGAAAACGCAGCACTTATAAGTGCAGTGTCTTTGAGCAGAAAGTAAAGGATGTGGATATCTTACCAGCCTAAATTCACTTTTTGGATGATTAAACAAATAAACAAATCATGAAATCACTTCATTTTTCATTTTAATGACAGCAAAAACTTCCATGTGGGTTGAATACATATTGTAGAGTTTTATATATATATATATATATATATATATAACTTATAAAACTGAAAACCACAGAGAAGCACTTTTCATTTAAAAGATAATATGACAATGAAAATTAAGACCGTCTGAAAACAAACATAAGTGCAGCCCATGCATTAGCTTGGAAGAGCCTCATGGGGCACAAAGACCATCACTGATAAATGCAGCACTGATGGGTATGGTGTTTTTATGACACAGGCCCCGTGACTACACAGTGGGTTACATGGAAAATCTACGAGCTTTGGTTGATTAGATTAATTTTATAAACAGACGAATGTGAGAGCGAGTCTTGCCGTCTCTATTTGTTCCCTGTAGAGTAACAGGATGACCTTTTTCTGTCCCTGAAAAGAATTGATTCAGGTGAGATTCGGTGTTTTCTGCCACGTGTAGTGTAACAAATGTAAGCCAAAGCTCCCGTTTTACACTCTGAGAAGTTACACCGAACAGATTTCAAAGTAGTGGCTTATCATTTATATTTTGCACATATTTAAGGAAAACATGGCTACAGATCTATTTCTGACCTCTGACAAACATTTAAGAATGAACCACAAGAAACTGTTGTGCAATGAGTAACAGGACAAATGCAGCAAAACAGCATTCTCTAGTGTTTACTGAGAGCAATGCAGCGCAGCAGATTGGCACTTTGGGTTGGGTTGGGTTGATAATGACACAGCTCAATGTTACATGACAGCAGTGATCAAACACACAGCAGGCTTCTGTGGTCCACGGCATTTTAAATTACTCTCTACTAAAATTGCATTTAAAACACTACACAGACACATTGAAGACGGCACTAGAGATTATTCCGTAATTGTCGGCTGTGAAATTGTGTTTTTATAAATAACCTGATACCAGATTTCCTGGGTCAGTGTAAGCGTTACACAGGAATGACTCAAAAGCTGCACAACCAATAGAGAAACACATCTACAAAAAAAATATAAAGAACAAAAACCACAGTCCCATACAGCTTCATGCTGCTATAAGCCAGCTAATGCTCTTTATTCATTTTAAAAGACATTTAGGAGACATTCAGGAACAAGGAAGCTGTTTTAGCATTTTGTTGCTTCTTTCCAAACATGTAAATATCTCTGGGTCATGTACATTTTAAGGCACAAGATAAATTAAGAAGACACAGAAGTAAAACTGCTTTTCAGCACATATGGAATGAAAGAGAAAAAGAAAAAGTCTCATTCTCTCTAACAGCAAATGTAACAAGAGTCCCAAAATGCTCACATGTCATATACTATAGTTTACTTGTGAATTTTCCCCCTTGCATACAGAGTATTTATAATTATGTTATGACACACAAAAGTAAGTAAAAGTAAAAGTAAGGGGCCACTTTCACCAGAAACACAATACATGTAAAACCAGCTTTTAGTTTTATGTTACTTTCATATGAGAGCAGACAAACCCGAACCCCAGAGGCACAGGTTTGAAATCTTTGAAATCGTTTGAATTACAGACGAGACAGGAAACACAAATAAAAAACATCAAGACATTAAAATGCAGTTAACATACATAAATGTAAAATACTATGTCAATGCTTGACGTGAGCACAAGGCAAATATACAGAAGTTATATTGTGAGAATCCAAGGTCAGACTACCCAACTTTTATCAACAGAGAATCTGCTGTTCTTTGGCTGCGTCGGGTCACATGAACAAAAGCTATGGTTGTTTAGTATTTTTATATTATATTATATTTATATTTTTATATAAATCCCTTCAGATTGTGCGCGGTAAAGTCAAAACGGTATTTAAAAGGATATAGAAAAAAAAAATGGGAAGATCATTTTCAGCTCGTGTCTGTGCACCTTGCTTCAGATGGCATTCGGAGTTAAGACTTAAGTGGATTCATAAACAAACTGTGAACAGCTGATGCTAGTGGAAATAAGAATGCTACCGCAACGACAACAAACTTGCTCTGAGTGTTACAAATAAAAGTTTAAAAGAAACATTTGTTTCACTAAGGAAAATCATGGTGCCAAATATTTTTAAAGCCACTACGTGTAGATGCCTTCCAATTTGTAATCCCCGTGAAATCGGGTGACATAAACGAACGCTAGCCAAAACATTTGTTGCAAAAAACTGGAATTAGCCGCTAAAACAGAATTTCAGTTTAAGAAGAGAGATTAGGAGCATCAGTAGAGTGAGAATGATAAATTACTTTATTATAGCAATGCAAGAAAAAAAAGACTTTTACTGTTTTTTTACTAACACAAAACAGGAAATTAACAGGGGACAATAATAAATTAATAAGAAATAAAATAAATCCGGGGACTACCATCGGCTTCTTCTCAATCCACAGACAATTATATGAATGATAATAGATTTTGGGGATTTTTCTCTATAATTTTAAGCCTCTACCATAAAATGTAAATAAAAGTAAAAAAAACAACAAAAAAAACAAACAAACAAAATTGGCTGTCATTGTGTCTTTTGCCATACGACCAACAGAGAGTATCAATGGACAATTTACACTTCTACACATAGTGGCTTTAGGTACATGGAGGATGAGTGGGTGATCCTTAAAATACTTCTGTTAAAATACAGTTTTATGATGGAATAGTAACACATTTTGAGAAAAACAAAAACCCGTAAAACTTAAAACCAGCCGTTGTCCAGTTAGCTTAATTTAGCTTAGCGTTCTGACAAGCCTCCCTCTGCAACCAAAACATGTAAAACTTTTGAAACACGCCAATTAGGCTTACTGATGTTCAGTTATCACTATTAAAAAAAAAAAGAGGAAAAAAAAAAGGATCCTCTAAGTGGCAACTCTGCCCTGAATAATTATTGAGCCAGCTAATACTTAGTTTAATAATAAGATTACTGATTTCAAAACGCCAAATATAAGGAAAGATAACGTATATAACATAGCACCTTATGGTACAATGAAAGATCATTTTGAGGTCATCTGGACCATTACCATTCCCAGAGTGTCGAAAAATGCCAGATTACCGATGTCTCTGATATGCATGGAGACATTTGGCATCTGTGCAGTGTCACAACAGTCGTGGCCAATAGGTTTTCTTTTTTACGTCCAGGTTTAATGTGCAAACCTGTAGTTGTGGTGGCTAAACGTAACCCAAATAGCGAGGGAAGAAATCCAAAACAAACTCGCACACAGACACAAACCTTATCGCTAAACTTAGCTAAGCTAGGCTAGGCTAAGCTAAACATCTTCTTGCTGAGACCTGTGAGTGAAATGTTTTCAACAAAATGTTAAACTATTCCATGAACTTTTAACACTATTTTTTATCACATTTAATTGTTTAAAAAAACTTTACTTGGCTTTGGATTAATTTAGGCGATGTTTATGCCGAGTAAATATGATCATCAACGGATTAAAAAACACACAAAAAAAAAGTGCAAATATTGATATTCAGTTTTAAAAAAACAAGTAACACTTAATAGTGGCCTTATTTCAATGTAAACCCAGAAACGTGACAGCAAATGAAACAACACATAAGTGTGCATAACGTTATTTTTGCTTGGGTTTGCACACACACACAGACACACACACTCATTATTACGGTGAAATAAAGCCAGTGTATTGTTGTGTTACTCAGAACCCCACCTGCGCTAAATAATAAAAATACTCATCTCTTTGGTGCGACTCAGTCCAGAATGTTTTTGCATTTAAAAAATAAAAATTAAATCAAAAGAAAATATAATTATAAACAATCATTTGGCCAAGTAAGACACCACAACTCCTCACTTCTACAATGCACCCCCGTACTCTGATTTGTCCAGCATCACTGTACATTATTTACACACTTGTACACCGTCATTCTTTGCGGCAAGACAACAAAAAACAGTCACTTCTCTAAATATAGAATATAGGTTTCCATAGCACTACAAACCGTAGCATAGTTCTCTCTACATGTATATACTCCCTTTAGCCAATCACTCACTTCTTAAAGGGAAGGTTTGCCTTGCGACTGATGTGATTAAATGAGTGTCAAAAGCTGCTTTTCTTAACCAGTTTGTTTCTTACAGTTAGAAATAATGAGAATGACAAAAAAAACACACATCGTACTGCAGAGATGGAAGTGAAGTAAATATAAAGTGGAAGTGTGGTGATATGATGACGATACTAATGATGGCGACTTAAAGTTGGTTGGACATGGCCAGGCCGTCTGAGCTCAGCTCATACCTGCAGAAGAAAAACTAGGTTAGAGTTTGCTTCATAATCCATGAAATCTGGCTTTTTGCAACCTTAAACATGACATCGTTTTCATTTATCTCCACTGCAGGCACATTTGCCCTTTCGCTAACTGTTGTCCGTATACCAGTGATTTATAAACTACTGATGGATGTTTACTGTCATGCAGCTAATGGAACGTTTGGCCTCAGGTCTGTGCCTTTTTTACAAAATCAATATCACAATATTTAAGCAGAAACTGACTAATCTTCTTTCAGTCCAGGTTCAGTGATCACTGAGTGCGAATTCTTCGCTAACTAGTGATGAATGTGCAACAGTGGCCATTCTGTCCAGTAAAAACAATATAAAAAGCAAACTTAGATTTCAACTCATTATTTTCCAAGCCATGCTATGAGTTCAATATGACATAATAAAGTAAACTGTATTTGTTTTAAATAGATTTTTAAGTGAGGTGAATGACTAACCATTGTGTCCAACCCTTGGTCATCTGATCATGATTCAACTCCACCAGAACCTGATTAAAAAAAAAGAAAAAGCCACAGAGTTTTCTTATCCAGTGAAAATAATGCACTTCATAGAAATATGACACTAGCAGCAGAAAGAACAGTAATACTTCAACATTTAGACAAAGTCTAACAAAATGACGCTTCTCTCAAAACCAAGAGAAATTTCCACTCCTACGGCTTTATTTTGTAAAAGAAAGGCTTTTCAGTTCGAGCGAAAGCAAAAATAAATGCACGCGATAAATAAAAGATTTCTGCACCTTTCCAAGAAGACCTTTGTGTTTGGAGAGCAGACCTCCACCGTTCTTCACGGCGACATCTAGAGTCCGCCTGTGGAGCTCCACAAGGGAAACGCTGAACTCAAACCTAAACAGGCAGAATGCACAGTGAATTTTTATAAGCTTTGCTCTGATTATTGAATGGCTAAAAAAATAAATAAATAAATAAAGTGAGACAGGTGGACTCACGTCAGATCGTAGACCGGGTTGAGGTTTTTCTTGACTGTGGGTGTTTTCCTCCGACCTGACCTCCGTTTGTCAGGAAGCAGGTAGAGCCGGACGTAAGGATCCGAGCCATGATCAGTGAAAGCTATGAGGTTTCTGTGGACGTCAACAAAGGGAAGTATTCAACAGTAATTTAAAAAATAAAATAAAATAGAATTCTGAGGAAGGAACGTCCTAGTCTTCTTCTTCTTCCTTTTTTTTGGGTGAATTACCTGCAGCTGTGAACAGCCACGATGAGTTTGTTTCTCTGGGAGCTGTGTCTGATCGTCAGCTGGATCTCCCCCAGGGGGAAATGACTGGGGCCCGAACCACTACGAAGACAGAAAGTACATCAAACATGCTCACGATACCTGAGATGTAACCACTTTTTTAGGTTTGTTAATAAAGATTGGTACTTGTGAAGATGCTCGAGTCTTTGCTGCAGCTCCTGAGCAGCGTAAGGGTTGGAGATGTCTGAAGCAATGCTGGGAGTTGGCTCCTTGCCACTGGCCAGGTACTGCTGGGAGCCCGAGATGGCCAGGTTTGAGGTGCTTTTCCCAGTCTCGGCCAAACTCTTCCCTCCTCCACCTGCACTGCCGTCTTGCCCAAAGTCCATGCTTCGTTGGGCCCTCACAGTCTCCTTAGCTTCTTTCTGCCTGTTCAGTACATCCTGGGCTGACACGGATGATGATCTGGGAATGTCTGAGGTAGAGGTGGGAGGCTTGGACGATTCTGAGGAGATAGAAGGTCGTGGGGTCGAGTTGGAGGACTCGGATTTGCGGACCTGCACCGAGGACGGGGTGGAATTTGAAGCTGTTGAATTGTCCTTATCCAGACTCAACACCTGGAATCATCAGGATACGGAGAACAATAATTATTTTTACATTTTTCCAGCCCGAGCAGAGAAGCCGAGACCTCCCTCCCCCCCAGCCACCTCCTCCAGCTTATCCGGAGGAACACCAAGGCCAATAATATCCAGAAAAGGTCAAAATGTCATTAACAATAACCCTTTATAAAGAAGTGATGCAGAAGGGAGACATAATGTGAAAATACTCACTGAATTTGATTCACTGGTTTACATGAGGTCAAGAGTTTGCATTTTTGATTTTTCACAGAAGCCATGCGATGCATCTTGATTCTAATGGAGCGGTATGTACCGAGACTCTCCCCTAGCCTACCGTCACATGACTTTCTTCAACAGAATATTTAGAAACCTAGCTTTCCAAAATCTCAAGTCACAGGGCTCATTTGAAAACATCACGCTAAAGCCGAAAAAAAAAATAAAATCCCTTCTCCTTTACCCGCAGAGCCATCTTCATCTTGAGGGTACAGCTCGGTCCAGAGTTCCTCAGAGGGAACCGCTGGTTCAACGTCATCACCTCTGCATCCAGCAGGCGAGTCAGGGGCAGCACTAATGTCCCCAGTGAACAATCGTGTTTCTCATCCTTCACCTGAAATTTAACATGTGATAAAAAACAAAAATTTTAACGTTAATTTAAGTTACGCTCATACATTCCAGTTTATAAGCATTTAACTGCTTATAAAATCAACTATATGTCTTCATACCTCAACCTCCAATTCTTGAACTTTGGGGTTGTGGATGAGGAAGGTGAAGGTTTCCTCCCACAGCGGCTCGTGGGTCTTATATTTGGTCTGGAAACAGACAAAAAGGAGGGAAGAAGAAAATACTAAGCCAAGATGGATCACACATTTGAAGTCAAGAAGCAAGTGTACAGGTTCTCCTGAAAATACAGACTCACGTGCTGTGAACCAATCACAGCCTGAACGTACATTTATTTACATTTACTGAAGCTTTGGTTCAATTCGATTATGATGTTTTATGCACAAAAATGCTGCCATCTTGGGATATTAATAAATCGACCACATTTAGCACAAATTTGCGTGCTCTCACCTTACTCTCGAAGGACTTGTGTCCCAGTCTGAACTGGACAAACGGGCTGGGATCACTGGTTACCTTCTTACCAGACTGCAGCAGGAAAAAAAAAAACACAGGTTTTACAAACCAGTAATAATATTGGACTGGGTATGTTTGCATCATACTGTATATAACCAGAGTGAGTGTTCCTTTGGAGTTCAGTTTGAAACAAAAGGAGTGACGCTGTACTCTAATCGCTCTCTCACACAGTGTCATGTTGTGACTTTTTAAGGAATTAAAAAAACAAAAAGGACATCAGTGCCCAGAATCACCCAAGATTAAAGTAAAAGGAAAGACCAGAGTCAAAAAAAGTTTAAAACGGTGTTATTGACAACACACGCTGTTAGAATCGGCTTTAGTCGACGAACACGACGAGACGAGTTTGTTAATAAGTTTGAAAAACAACAGTCAGGAAACAGCTGTGAAGTCGCTCTGGACGCTACAGCAGCACTTCCTAATGCGAACATGACCTATTGAGTTTTAACTGAACTATGCAGGTTTTTAGATTAGTCTTAAGTTCTAACAGCAAGAAAAGCATGTCTTTGCTGAAAATCCCCACAGTCCCCTTTGCAAATAGCTTCTAACAGGAACTATTTTCTTCTGGGGAAAGTAGTTCCAGTGAAAGCACTTAATAGTGAGGTCTGTGAACCATCACAACAGACATGTTAGTCTCACTGTAAATATTTTAAATGCATTTCTCTGAGCTTGGCTGACCACTTCAAATAAACTCTGACTGCTTCAGGTTGCCACAACTTTCCCTAAAAGTTGTCTTGAGTCTAGATCAGTAACGGTATCCACAGAATTGGGACAAGGTATCACCACAAATAAAGACTTCTTTTTCAGTCAGTAATCAGAAACTGAATTTGTCACAATTTGTTCATCTGTGACTTCTGAGTTTTCCAAGAACTACAAAATAACCATCAGTAGCAAAACTTGTAGCAGCAGGAAACTGAGAAACAAATTCAGACGAATCACATCAGTATTTTAAGTTTTATACTTTTTTCCCTGAATGTGCTTAACTGCTGCATATACTGCATGGCCAAAAGTATGCGGGCACCCTTTGTCTTTAGAGTTGAGCAGCAACCCCAGCAGAGCAGCTTTGCACCATATGCTCAGGTGTTGAAATGGAGTTTTTCCTTCCCACTGTCACCAAGTGCTTGTTCATCTAATACAAATAATACAAAGTGCCTTGAGGCAACTGTTGTGATATGGCGTAATTTAAATTAATGTAAATCTACGTGCCAGCTTACATCAGCTTATGGCTCAGCTGGATTGCAATTCTCTCATGGCGAGCAGTCATTATGCTGCTTCTGCAAGCCACTCTGTAACCCACCTCATCTCTAGCTTCTCTATTTCGTACATTTCGCTGTCAAATTTGTTGTCACTGGTGCCTGCTTGGCTGCTCGTGTGCCTGCCTTAACGGTTCCCAAGTATGAGGGTATTACCCCCAATCTTAAAGCCACATACATAAAAAAAATTGTTTAGAAATCTCCTAAACCCATGTCTGACATCAAATGTATCAACATCTACAGTCAAAGCAACCATTTATGTAACTTTCCAAATTAGACACTACAACATCCACTGGCCAGCTCTTTTCTTTATTTCACAACAATTAAGAAACTTTTGTCAAGCAAAGCATTGCGGTCCACATACTTCTGGTCATACTGTGCGTTTATATTATTTCCCTTCAGTGTCTGATGGGGATGGGTGTGCTTGGTTGCCGTGGCATTACCTTGATGGCCTTACTGACCGAGCCCTTCCTCAGCCCCGCTTGGTTGAACTCTAACGGATTGCGCTTTGATTTTCCCACAGGGACAAGGAAGGAGAGAGCAAACAACACCACACACAGACACACGCCACCGGGTTATTTGGGAAAAGAGGAGCATGCCGGGAGGAGGTGGAGGGAAGGATTGGTGACAGCACACCAACACCATCGGCATCACCAGATGTATCGGGATGCACCGCACGATGACACAGACAGAGAGACAACACGGATGATCACATGGTTAGTGTTATTCCCCAATTAAACCGTGACATGAGGTTAAAACTAGAGCTCAACCAGCAGCAAATTCAGGCTGACATACACCGATGAATGAAAACTTTACTTTTTAAACATTGTCTCATTAACCACATTGCTATAAACATTACTTTTAGACACTATTAAATAGTTTGGATATTAAAAACTTAAGTCTTTTTTTTTGTTATAATGAAATAATCAGGATTCTATAAGACGTTTCCATATCTATAAGTCATTTATTTTGCCAAAATGTCAGCCAAAACACACTGATTGGACTCTAGTGAAAATACCACAGCATTAGACAAGAGTTGGTGGATAAAATGAACAAGAAAATACACAGATGTCAGAGAAAAATGAGAGTCAGATGATTCGTGATATGATTGGGGAACATATATAAAGATTTATAAATGGAATGAAAATCAGTGACATTAAGACCATGGACAGCAAACCCAACGCAAAGTGTTTCAGTGTTGAGTAAAAACACAGAACGGAGTGAAATGGCAACAAAGCAGAATGTAGCATCCTTGTTATTCAACTTCCAACTACATCAAAGATACAAATCAACACTTTTAGAAAGAAGAAGCATAGCTGCACATGCTACTGTAGGTTTGTGCATCAACAGGGTATCAATAAACATCATGTTGATGGCTTGTTTTAGCTCTGGGTGGCCCTTTGATGCCACGGTGCAAAACTTCATCGAGTCCGTATTGATCCAGCACCGAAAATGGGCTGAAAAACTCACACTTGTTTCCAGATCGTGGGCTCGTGATGAGATGAGAAATGAGACTTTTTAGGAATTTACAGACTTGTTGACAATTTAGTGGTTTGAGTTTCCCTGGTATTTAAACTAACAGGTGACTTTCCATAGATACATACATGCTGATACCGTACTGGGTTATTGTTGGGGAGTTTTGGTTGTACAGAATAACTGTTTAATAAACAGATTTTAAGAGCAAAAATATTGTAGATGCTCGATAGCAAGGAGAGAGAACCTATGATCAATGAAGTTTATCCTCAGAGATCTTTTATACCTTATTCTATAATTAACCATTTCTTCCACTTCTTCACTATCAATCAGTACTATCGATAGTTAGATATATCAGGTCATTCAGGTAAAGGCTACTCTGACAATGACCTTTTCAGACCTCCCTGATATTTTCCTGATATTTAGCTTAAGAGAAGTTTTACTTCCTGTGTCTTTTTTCCTAAAATCAAATTCAGCAGGAACATTTGAAAAGAAGCATCAATCTGCGGTGGTATCTTCATGTATATATGTATGCCTACTATACATTAAATGCCATCTTGGCATTTAGCATCGCACGGTCTGTGCATCGCTTTAACAACAATCGCACTGGCTCCAGGTTTTTGTGGAGCTCTGGCTCCTGGTGTCAGGGTTGACGTGAGTGGGCACATGAGAAGGGGAAAACCTGAACACACAATGGGCTCAAACAGGAAGGATGGAGAGAAGCAATCCACAGAGAATTCACCCTCCCTAGTCTAAGAATCTCACAATGATCAAAATGCATGCCTTCCTCCTTACGAGCCTCAAAACTACTGAGACCGCCAACTTTCCCCCTGTTTTCTTGGACCAAATCAAGTCTATGAAGGCTAAAATGAACTCAAGTTAACTTTTGATGTCTCCGTATAGATTAAGACTACATCTACTGTTTTCTAATACTTTCTATACTGTCTCATTGCAGTACACGGAGTAAGAATGAATAGCGTTTAACAGTATCCATGGAGCCGTATTGACTTGTTTAGCCTTTTACAGTAAAACTCAATTGCTCTGATAAAACGGGCCCCGTGTCGGCAGCCAAACAGAAAAACATCAACATGGCTTCTTTCTTAGGAGGAAATGAGCCGCTGATACAGTGAATTAGCTGCGGTGAAGAGAACACGAAACTTGATTAGTAGAAACAAGACGTCTACTCAATTTGCGAGACCTATAATATCTTGTAATGTGCAATAATAGTGGAGGAAGGATGCTTTTGACAGGCCTTAAATGTAAACCATCACTGAGGTTTTGATTATCTGCTAGCCAAACCTTTTTCTCATGTTCTCAACTATAATTACATTAGGGGATCTAACCCATGCACACACAGGGATCCATGCTCATCAGGCAATCTGTTCTTCTTTTAAACAAACAAACAAACAAACAAGGAAGCTCTCTAATCATGCCATTCTCACACTGCAGGGCGCAGAAAACTGCCAGCGGACTCACAAATAAGCTCCGATAGAGAGAAGCCGTGTTCTCACAAAACACGAGGCCCGCCGCGCGCCTCTCTTTTAGGTAGCCAGAGCCCAAGTTCCCCTCGAAGACACTCTTCAGAGGGAAGAGGAGGCGAGGAAGAGAGAGGAAAAGCAGAGAAGAGGAGGCTGAAAAGAGGAAGGTCAGGTCTGCGCTACAGAAATCAGAAACACAGCACGTCTGCTCTTCTCACTTAAAGACAATTTTTCTCTTCTAAAGCAATTTCCAATCTTCAGCTTTGTACCTGGTAGCTTTTCAGAGCTTGATTTTTACTTGTATGTCTGCAAAAAATATGAAAAGCTAACCGTTTTTATGACAGATATTACTACAGATACGACAGACGGGTATTTAGGGCGAGAGAGAAGAACAAGAAAAAGCAGATAAGCAGAAAAGATTAAAGCAACAGCAGCAAAACTGATCTCCAAGACTGCAGAAAACAAAATCCCAGTGAAGAACTAAAAGCCGCCCTGATTTCCTGCATAGCACTGGTTCATTATGCTTCAGCACACTGAGATCAATGAACAGAGCAGCTACATCAACATAATCATCCTTGCCTTTTGAGCTCTATACATTAACGCCTATTAGGGTTTTGATTTTGCGTTTCCTCTCCTAAAAAAACAGACAACGTGTTAATAACTGCTGCTGCTGGTCACGAGTGCGACGTTCGACCAGGGCGACTCACCGGAAGGTTTCTGGCCGAATCCAGGAAGACGATGAGCACGGCAGACGAGAGGCCGTCACTGGCTTGACTGCGATCTGCTCTGATGCTCGACAGCACCTGTGAGGAAAAAACAGAAAAATAGGCTCAGGCAGGGTTAAAGTGCCAACAAGGCCAAACAACATCTCACACAGCGATGTGTAAAATGTGCCGGATTGAAGCTCTTTGCGGTGACTGTACCTGGTCCAGCTTATCAGGGGTGGACAGCAGAGACAGCCACTCCAGTTTGAGGTGCAGCTTCCCTGAAGCCACATCTTCCAATGGAAACCACTGAAGGGGAGAAAAGTTTGTGTTAATTCTCAAACTAAAACAAATCTTCTGTCTAACAAACGAAGCGGAGGAAAAAATAAAGGTAAAATTCAGGTGTTTGTCTTTATTTTTCATTAATCAACTTTTTTTTAATCTCTCTGTAATTTATTCAGCTCGTAAGAAGACAAACTGTTTATGTTTCAGAAAAAGCAAAATTTTGATTTCCTTAAGCAGAGACACACAATTGAACTTTTTCCTCACATGGTTGTTTATTTACTAGAGCAAATATCATCACCCATTTACTTTTTATCTAATTATTTTAAATGATGAAAGTTATAAAAATAAGGCTTAATTAAAAAAAAAAAAAATCCAAGAATTTCTACTTGTATGTGCAGCAAAAAGCAAAAAGCATCACAGTATAAAGTTATAAATGAATAAAATTGCTAACTGGATCAATAACGGAGTGAAACGTTACTTTAAAGCAGCAGCGCGCTAAAAGCATGGAGTGCGGCACAGACCTCGTCGACCTTCTGTTCCTTCCGGAGCTCAGCCATGTCGAGTGCAAGACTGGAAAAACAAATTATGGAGAATTGAAATACAAATACAATCTTAAAGCCCACAGTAATACCCTCAAATGTCTTACGCTGCCCAACGCCCAGCCCTAAATAATATCAGCAATTCACATTTATCCAAGACCGGGTGGGTGTTTGGAACCAATTAGTTATAAATATGAGCTGCGGATGACGTTTCCTTATTTCTGCCTTCTGTTGATTAAATTTTCACAGAGGGTTTCGGAATGACGCCGACTCATCACAGCACACGACGGACTGTGTCGTGACGCTGCACGATAATGAAGTCTGCTGGGAAATGAAATTCAGACACGCGGCGCTGCCTTCATTAAACGCCACCGAGGATTCAGCTCGAAAGCTGCGATGGCTTTCCGAGGCCTCGTCCTTTGACGGACACGTGTTACGAGTCACATCAAACGGCAAACGGTGAAAGTTAGTCACAAGAAAGTTTTCTTTAAATGTGAATTATGTTAAAGTTTGTGGATTTATAAAGCCAGTCATCAACTTAATACTAAAGTTAAGAAAAATAAATAAATATTGAAACCTCATGCTTTCTCCAAGCCAAGGTGACATCCTCAACAACAACAAATATACTTAAAATAAAATCGCTAAAAAGCAGCACAGTGTGAATTTTTTTAGCCACTAAAGGAGAATTTGTTTTTGCATTTTGCTCGATAGATGAATGTGTATTTAACCATCACGTAATTAGAGGAGGAAAACAATAAGTTGAAGAGAGGATGACGGCTGAAAATCACCGTCACATTAAAACAACAGGCTTCTGTAACTTAGCTAAAATCCAGCCTAAGAAGCAGCGTTACCTTCCCAGAAAGTCGTCCTGATCGGGGTCTTCGTCGAACAGTTCAATATCCATACTGCTCCCTGAGTGATCATACACCAAGGCCTGAAAACAAACACACTGGCATCACTACACACAGCGCACACAGCGCACACGCACAAATGAGAAGGCGTGACTGCAGACTGGATGGAAACACGTCGACTCTGAGTCGACTAATCAGGTCTGTTGCTGGTGCTAGATAAAAGATTACAATTAACATCTGGCTCATTCACCTCTCAACAAGGACGAACAGAAAGGAACAAATAAATAAATAAAATATGACTTCTAGCTCACAAATCAATCCAGACGAACACGATAAATATTTAAATCACATCCTAAAAATAATAAAAACTCATTGACAGGTTTATCTTTGGCCCTTTTTTAGGACTTTTGATTCAAATATTAAATCGCAAAACAAAAAAACAACAACTCATCATTTAGTTGTGTTTTTTGTTTCTTTACAATTATATGTTTGTGTTTGTTAAAGGTGCGATTAGGGACGCGCAAAACACAGTGTGCACCATTTATATTACCTTTGTTAATCAAAAACTCAACTGAATCAGGAGAAGGGAAAAACCCTTGATGACTCTGTGCAGCGTCCTATCAATCTTACCTCGTAAACTTCGTTCCACTTCGGGTTTAAGGTGTCGTGGATGACTTTGCTCTGAAAGAGATCCGTCCCGATCTTGATGACTCCGTATGGATCCGACTTCCCTTTGACCAGCCCTCCCAGGTACTTGTCCTTACGCAGCAGTTCCTGAGCCTCGATGAAGTGGATTCTCAGGATGCCCTGAAGAAACAGAAAGATTATTATCAGAGCATCCACTCGGCCGTTGAGGAAATCATCTAACTTATAGATTCATTCACCTATTTAATTTATTCAAATGCATAGTTTTTAACAGCTATGATTACCTTGACTGCATTTGTGTTACCTTGGGAATGGGAAAGCGCAGTCTAGCCATCTGGGCCTCTGACACTAGCGGGATGTCGATGCGGTTCGGCAGCACCAGGTAGCTGTAGATGATGTCCTGCAGTAGATTGTCACATAACCCACTGACAGAGTGATGGACGGGGGAGAGAGGGAGGAGGGGAAGATGAGGAAAAACTGATGTTATAATGTGTTAAAGTATCGAGCTGATGAGTGCACAGCGAGGCCCTGTGCATACTTAAGTGTGCTCAGGCGTCTCTTAGGTTCCAGAAAAGCATTTACAGAACATCCACATGCTGATTAGTGGCTGAAAAAACAAATCTTTACTCATGCCGACTGGAAACAGCCAACAAGTACACTGCGACAGCTGTAAATCCCAGCTGTTGCTTATGGACAGTGGCGTGGGATACAGATACAGTACCGTGGTATGTCTAAGTATCTGAGCCACACCCACAAAAAGCACATGACACACTGACTTATAAATAACATAAATTTTAAACGATGCATGAAAATAACCCTCAGATTCAAAACTTGGACCCAAGCTGACAAAAACTTATAATAAATAAATACAAGACAAACAACCATCTTTCCTGTACAGCACAAACACTGCTTTTCTTTGCAGTTCTAATGCGCAGGAACACTTATTTTCAGCTTATCACCTACAGTACAGTAAGTACTATAGACCCTAAAGTGACCAGATGCAAGCAGGGACAAAGCCTCAGCCTTCTGAACGAGCTGAAACTGCTTGACAGGGACTATTTGTTTGGTGGCAACCACCTTCAAGTAAAGCTGTTCTATGACAGGAGTAATCCAGACACTGTTTCTGGGAGGAACCATGTTCTCATTGAATTATCTGAATAGTAAAAGTTCAATGATCTCCTCTGTATTAACCTAAAATGATTTCCGTTTGACAGCAAACTAAATACTGTGTATGGCTTATCCTTTGATATTTGACCTGTCTTCCTCTAGGTGGCAGCAGCACCCTGTGTAAGAACAGCGAGGGCTGCTTTCATGAAAGAATGACTTAATCCTCTGGAGCAGCTGATTCTGGGTCAGCTTTACTCTGGGATTTAACATCAGCGCAAACTTGATTTTAGTGTCGACACGCTGATCCCCGAGCTGCTCGCTTAACTACAAAACTGCCTCCAGATGAGATCGAGTGATGCAACTCTGCTGCCAGGCCCATGCTTTAAACACTCGATGAGGTTTCAACACATCCCATCAACCCTATAAAAGGAGCTCGGTTTGGTATTAGACTGAACATTGTGTGTGTGTGTGTGTATGTGTGTCATTAACACTGCTATTCAAAAAGGAAGCAGCTAGGGGTGACCTCAGGTTTTCCTACTGTTTCGGGGCTAAATGCAAATACTCAGCGAGGAAATATGAGTGCCCTCATGCACAGGAAGAAGTGGGTGGGGCGACTGAAGGTCTGTAGCTCGATCACCACACACATACACACACACACACACACATGTGCATACACACATGTGGACAGACACACACACGCATTGTCTTTGAACTTGCCTAACAAGGATAGCTACATTTCACAGGGTGGAGTTATTTGGAAACCGCAGTGTGTTTCTCTGCTGACAAATAGCAAACCACCAGCCAGCAACAACACGCCAATAAAGGTGTAGCAACACAGCTAGCAGTGTGCTAACAGCAGTCCGGGCAGGGAGTTGTTGCTCTGATAAGGGTTTCAACAACTTCAAAGTCCAAGGGGAAAAAAAAAATCCCCACTTTGGAGCAGACTTACATCACAACAACAACAACAACAACAACAACAACAACAACTGGATGGACTTTTATAAAGACTGCTTCAGACACTCTCAGAGCTCTGACACCGTGTGACAAAAGAGTGCTGCACTAGTATAAAGCGCACAAAGGCTCCTAACAGCCCTTTATATACACTTTACTGCACACTTACTCATGTTTTATAGCACAGTGATGTTAAAAGGCTCCACCATCGAACAAGAGCAAGAGCCTGGAAGACGTACAAACACACAGCCTTTTGCACTCACACATACAACGAAGTTAGTGCTCAGGTCTTAGGGTCTAGACGTGACTCTGCTGCCTGTTTCTGTGCCAACGCTACATCGGATTTATATTTGTAGTCTTCACAAAAAGTCAAAATAAGCCTTAATGTCGTTCTTGTAAAAGCGGTAGAAATGCCACGAGAGCCTCCCGTAGGCCTCGGTGAATGCTAACCCGACGTGGTTAATAACCTGCATCACTGATCACTGTTATTAGCAGCATGTTAGTTTATTACATTAACCTCAGTCTGTCAGCTTACGTTTGCTCAAACATCCAACATGTTAATGTGTCTTTGCTTTGAGCTGAGCTCTCTCCACCGCTGCAGAAGGTAAAAGCACAAACAGCAGGAACTGTGTATGTGTGAAGCCAAAAGGCTGTAAAATGGATTAACATTAACCCTATTAACATTTTAGGATGATTAGTTTCTTGTAAAAAACACAAATTGATGGTTAAAATAAGAAGTTTTGACAATGACTCTTATCTAAGCTTAGCTGTGACGACACAGCTAAGCTTACACTTTTCTGTCAAATCAAGTTTTAGCAGCTTAAAGAAAACAAAGTAGAAAAAGTCAGTACTACATTTTAGCTTTGCAGGAGAAAAATAAAATGAAAATGAAATCTCTGAATGCATCAAAGACACTTTTGACGTAAACTTGCATCGCAAATTATCGACTTTGGCAGACGAGTTAATTAAAGTGACAACTTGAAGGTCTTGTCTGACGTTAAGTTATGATACAGATAAAAGACAAGGCCATTAAATGAACCACGTGTCTTTTTCTGCTGATCTATTTCACTCAGCTAAGGGAACAAATTACCACACAGCTGTGTGGCAAATACATTTGCTCCCTTTAAAATGGAAAAAAAAAAAATAGATCTCAAGCTTTGAAACCAAAGAGTGCTTTGTGTCCCTGAAGGTGAAAAAAAATAAATCCTGTCTGGAAAATCTTCCCACAAATCCAACCAATGTCCCGTCTCTGTCTGTGGCAGGTCTCCTTTCAGAATAAGACAGCTAAAAATATCAGAACGAATGGTTATAATCCATTCTGTGATGCTGCGGTTAACGTAACAGTTTGAGCGTCAGAGCCCGAGAGCCTGCTCTGGCTGCGTGTCTTTAACGTGATTCCCAGTGTTCAGCGTGTGTCAGCTTCCCGGCTGTAACCAGAAGTGATATATTCTCTAATTACAATTTAAGTGATCCTAATTCAGCCCGACTTTAATGTTGTGTCTGTTATAAATTTCATCTCATACTTCCAGGCAGCTGGGAAAAGAGAAATCATGAATATGTAATGAATGCTAAATAAAAAAATAATATGTTACAAGATTTTTTATTTCACATTTAAAAGCTGCTTGCTTTGAATTGCCCAACTTACACTTATAATTTGTGTCTTCTCGCCCACGGTTTTTCAAAATAACAGTTTTCAGTGCTACTTTATTAAACGAAGGAACTAATAACCGACCCTGTACGTCATTCAGGGTCCGATTTTCTCCTGTGTGCTTTTGTTAAACACTAATAGTTTGCAGTTGCTGCAGCTGGCAGCGAGCCGCAATCTTTGTGTCATGTCCAGCTCAATTAATATTTCCATGAGCTCAGCAGAATGAGCAAAATATTCTTGAATGGAAACCAAAAAGGAAAACAAGTTTTGTCACAAAATGTAACAAAGCACAGCAGTACTGAGCAACTGGGTTTTATGTGTAGGTGTAAAGCCGTCTCTCTGTCACTACATTCTTACAGACTAGGCGCTCTCGGCTCCCACAGCATCCAGTTTGAACTCACGGACTCTTAAATCAAATAACGTGCCCGGCGATTCTCACAATATCTCAGAGTAACGCCCATTCGGTCCCATAATAATGCACATCTGGGCTTCGCGTGAGACGAGGAATTCAAGTTTACGCTGCATTAAAACCAGAATGAAATAATTATCATGCTCAACAACATCCACGGCAGCATGTGAGCTACACAAAACACTCTGGAATCATGGTGGGTGACAACGCCTCCACCAGGAGGAGAACGGTAGGTGCGTGTCGGGGTGAGCGAGGGAGGGATCAATTCCAGTATAACACAGTTTGTGTGAAACAAATAGCCTCGAACATCCAGTCACACTATTACGATGCCTCGTTGGGACAGCAGTGGTTCATCCCTGCGTGTGCCTGTATCTCCACTTTGTTTACAACTGAAACTGAACTAAATCTGAAGCATGTCTACTGCTTTCACACTGCAAATAATTCTCAATCCAGCCTGTAACAATGCACGCCATCCTCATAAATCACACAGCAGATTTTATTTATAAATCATTATGCGCAGGTACTTACTTGACACCAGGAATGTCCAACATATTTGTGAGCCCCGTCCAATTGATGTCCAGCAACTGAAAAACAGACAAATACTACGATTTAGATTTACAAAAAACAAAAAAAAACTAGAAGAAGATGAGAAAACGAAGCCAAGGACTTTTACACCCACAGTGTAGGAAGGAGCGCTACCGCAGCTCATTCTAACCAGCAGCTGTCAGACTTTATAACACAGTTTAACATCCCTTTAGTCCTCTTACTCACCAGCTTGTTTGATTACTGTACATTTTATACATATCTCCGTATAATTTTTCTATACACATTCTGTACATTGTTACCTCTATATACGAACTTCGGTTGGTTTATGTATATAGGAACACTTTGTGTCTTTCTTTTATATTTTAATTTCCCTTGATAGAAGAGCTCTGTAACATCGAAATTTCTCATCCGTGGCATAATAAAGGTTTATTCTATTCTATTCTATTCTTTTATTTTGCATTTCATACAGATTTTGAAGCCAGATGTTGAAATCATGTGCTTCCAGTGTGCAGTAGATAATGATTGCTAGCTTGAGCTAGCCGGGGGGGGGGGTGTCACACATCAGGAAGAGCGTCAGGTGTAAAACTGCCAAATCAAACGTGTACGTGTGAGGAGGGAGCAGCTTGATGTAGATGCTGAAATAATAAGGACGGTCTGAGACCTTCCCCTGCATATTAACGGCTCCTCACTGAGTCAGCAAAACAAAGACGGGAACAGCCAAGGAGCCGAGCTCTGAACTCAGTCGATATAATCGATACGGATGCTTCCTGTGTGAATGCACACAGTGCTGACTGCAGGCATTACTTTATGCTAACAAATAATTAGCTGCAAGACATTAAGTGTACATTATAAGGGCTAATAAAAGAGATCCAGTTTCATCATAAGACTGAACAGTAAACTCCTGACAAACTCTTGACTTCCTCCTACTCGTTAGCACAAAACAAACAGTGGAGCTGTTTTAAATCGTTATGGTTCTGCTTTTTAGCCATTTCCAACAGTCAGGTATAAACTGCTGCAGTATGAGCCGGAAAGGCTGCATCATCTTCTTCATCGTCTTCAGACCTGAGTACGATAAATTGTGTAGTAAATGTCACTTGCTGTAAATGTCCCTGAAACATGTTGCACTTTTTGAAGGTGTAACCCTGCTAATGTCACAGTTACTAGAAGACTGTACGGATACAGATAGCATCTGCACAGCAGGAAGTCAAGCCGTGTGTTTACATTTGGGACATTTAGATGAAACCGTGTATGTTGTTGGTTAGCCCAACATTGTGTTTGTATGCTAGCGTGTGTATGCTAGCATCTGTGTGCGTTTATCTAGGATGGGGGATAAAAATGCATGAAAGCTTCAGATGAATCAGACTCACTGTACGGGACGGTAATTACCACTATTTACACTACAAAACTTTCTCATCTTACTCCACATAAAGTATGAGCCAGTCAGCTGCACAGAAACAACAGAGCGAATAATGCAAACAGAAGCTTTATTGAAGGCGCTGCTATTTAATGTGTTTTTATCGACACAGCAGGTTGTCAGCGTGCTCCCATGATGAAACCCAACATGCAAGTGGCAACATGTTCCCATCATACAGCAACGGATTCCACAAGAGAGTCACGAAGGGCGTGAACATGGACTCTCGCATTCAAAACGAGAGCTCCACCTGGATTTCTAACCCAGTCATGAGGCTGTTGTACTGGAACTTTAACTGGGATTCTTGAATAACCAGAAAACAAGGGGAAGTAATTTACCACTTTGATTCTAACCCCACATTCCTGACACGCCCCAACTGTAGTACCTATGTGTACAATCACACGCCTGCTTATTCATGTAACTATCTCATCCTCAAATCATGCAGCAGGTCATACAAGTCAGCTTTAGTTATGGAGATGGGAATAAATCTGTCGCTATGCTATGATCGTTGGTTTGAGTTGAGTTAGTGTCAAGATATCGTTAGTAATGATAACCTCGATAAAAAGGAAAAGGCCGTCACACAACAGACGTCGACATGGATGGAGTAAAGAGCAGAAGGTATGTTGGAGTTTAACCCGTGTCATCCAAGAAGAGACGTCCAAGGCTGCAGGGAGCACAGGCTTACCAAAACTGGACGGCTCAAGACTCGACAGGTAGAGGTGGAGCAGCCGTAGTGGATAATGAGTCGAATGCCACACCCTACCAAAAAACTTACTACCGGCCAAAATTTACTCCTGCTGTATACAAACAGTAAATAAATCCATCGATTTACAACTGCTGTGCATTAAAATGTATCTGTGTAACACTTAATTTGGGATAAACAGATAAAATTACTTAAAAGGAACCCTGAACAGGTGAATCACGAATTTCTTCTTAAAGGCATCAACAGTGTCTAAAGACTTCAAGGCCAACACACGCGAGTTCCACACCTCGGACCCACAAAGCAAGCTTTTTAGTTCTTAATCTGGACCCAGGTACCACAACCAAACATCGATCAGCTGACCTCAGAGACCTAGCAGTTACATGATAGGGTTGTTACACAATCCCATCACACACCTGGAATTTATTCAAGGCATATCAGAATCAGAAAGAGTTTTATTGCCAAGTGTTGAGCAGGTTTACAACATTAGGAAATTGCTGCGGTACTTAGTGCAAACATACTGTCAGATAACGCTTAAATAAACATAAAAATACAAATTAGAAGTGCTAAGAAGATAGATATATACACGAGTTCAGCTGTTGGTCAGTGCCAACATAGACTGATGCAGTGAACACAATTTGGGGTCTTGTGTTAGTGGTGGGAACAGTCATATGGTTATTGTTCATGAGTCCAACAGCAGAGGGGAAGAAACTGTTCTTATGGCGAGAGGTTCTGGTGCGCATGGACCGGAGCCTCCTGCCTGAGGGGAGAAGGTCAAACAGACTGTGTCCAGGGTGAGAAGGGTCAGCTGTGATCAGAGCTGCACGCCCCAGAGTCCTGGAGGTGTACAGGTCCTGCAGAGATGGGAGTCTGCAGCCAATCACCTTCTCAGCAGAGCGCACAACACGCTGCAGTCTCTGTTTGTCCCTGATTGTGGCTCCAGCGTACCACACGGTGATGGAGGAGGTGAGGATGGACTCGATGATTGCTGTGTAGAATTGCATCATCGTCCGTGTTGGCAGGTTGAATTTCTTCAGCTGCCTCAGGAAGTACATCCTCTGCTGGGCTTTCTTTATGACGGAGGTGATGGTGGGCTCCCACTTCAAGTCCTGGGTGATGGTGGTACCCAGGAAGCGGAATGAGTCTACAGAGGTGATGAGGGTGTCATTCAGGATGATGGGGGGGAGTGGGGCTGTGTGCTTCCTGAAGTCCACAATAATCTCCACTGTCTTCTGGGCATTCAGCACCAGAGATGGACAGTAACGCGTTACGCGTTACTGTAATCTGATTACTTTTTTCAAGTAACGAGTAAAGTAAGGGA
>VUQR01024625.1:14227-37017 GCA_015108515.1 Hemichromis elongatus
TTACTTTTATTATTTTTTTTTTTTTTGTTTTTTTTTTTTTTTTTTTTTTTTTTACATTTAAGGCTTCCACTGGAAAAGCTTGCAGACACATGTAACCTTGCGCAACATAAGTTTGGGAAAAAGTAAAAGCAATAATGTTGTCGGGCAAATAAATTACTTATTTTGTTAGTGTGTCTTTTTTTCTTAGATTTATTACATTCAAAATGAAAGTTGAAAGAGGTGAAGCAACATAGTCTTTAGTCTACATTCATAACAAAAACAGGGCAGAGTACATGATTATTTCATATATTATAATATTTGCAGTTCCTGACATAATCATCATTTCTTTTCTTTTTTTTCTTTTTACATAAATTGCTCTCTAAAGCTGGGAACATGAATGTCAGGCTTAATAATCAGTCAAATATTATAATGCTAATATGACTTGCAGCAGCCTCTGATGTTTGACCTGTAGCAGATCCTGCCTGTCCTCCTCTCTCAGTACCGGCACTGTGTTGAGAATCAGCTGCATCTGCTCCAGCTCATGAGCTCCTGGGAGCAAGACACAACCAATCAGAAACAAGTTCAGGAGAGACAGACCATCAGTTACATAAGCTAAAAGAAATGGGGGGAAAAAAACATCAACTCTAAGAGTCAAACATAAATATCTGGGAGATGGAAGCTGTCAATTTAAAGACACAGTAAGTTAAGGAAATTAAATTATAACAGCTATATGGAAATTACTACTAAAGCATTTAAATTTCACACAACAGAATCAGTAAACTTGAAAATTTGGGCACACTGTTCTTTTGGCCACACTCACAGGAATAAAGGAATAAACATCCTGCAATTCATTTACATTGGCAGACATTTACTCTAACTACCCTAGCTTATTGCTGTGTCTGCACCAACTGGGAGGAATCAGTTGTCGTCAGTTTCCTCTCAGTTAAAGTTTACAAAGTGCATTTTACCTCTGACAACTGGAGAGAAAATTCATGTTTTGAAGTCACTGAATATGGAGTAACCAGAAGTGTAGCATGCGTCTGTTGCATGCAGGTCTTCTTCTAACACAGAGCAGGAAAGCTGCATTTTCAGCTCATGTGACACATGATGAAGTTCCCCTTTAAATGTTTCAATAAAGCCAATAGACACCAGCAGGGGGAGCAATATCAACACAGTTGGAGCTGCAAGAAATATGCAAGCGGTGGTAGTTTGTTTGGAAGGGAAAATGCGGTCTCTTCTCTGGTAAACAAATATCTGCAGTTTTCACTGTAGTCTGCGGGTTAGGTAAAGCCAAGGAAAACATCTTTAACACCTGATGTGTGAAATTAAAAAATGCAGGAACACCAGGGAACAAAGAACACCTATGTGTTTATGATGCCAACCCTGTGGTGTAGAGGGCTGATGGAGGTCAAACCAGCCGGTCAGGAAGAACTACATCTACTCTGGAGAGTAAGAATTTCTCTTTCATCATTGTCATTCTGGTCAGGCAAAGAAGTAGAACGCAGAAAGAGAGAAAAGTGTCTTTGGTGGAGGACACTGTCAAAGGCAAAGAAAAAAAACTCTCTTTGCTCTAACTGGATGGCATCACTGGTGTGATGTAATTATTATAATTATGTTCAGTTCAGTCCAGTGCAATGACAACAACAGTTTCTCTAAGGTGCTTTTACCTCTGTTACACCTTAATATGCCTTAAGGGGCATATTTTAGAGTAAATACAAAACAAACAAAAAAAATCTACAGAGAAAACTCTAACAATCAGATGACCTATGAGCAAGCACTTTGGTGACAGTGGGAAGGAAAAACTCCCTTTTAAGAGGAACAAACCTCTGGCAAAACCAGGATTATGGAGGGGCAGTTATCTGCAGTTGGGGGTGATATATTAGTGATCAGGTTGATGTACCTGCAAACAGCATGCGTCCAGTTAGCATCTCAACCAGTATGCAGCCCGCAGCCCACATGTCTATGGCCTTGGTATAATTGTTGGGTGACAGCAGCAGACGTGGGGAGCAATACCATTTAGTTACCAAACCTTCCGACAGATAGCCCTGGATAAGTAAAGCAGAAGGATAAAATTAGTGAAAGTGAAAAACACAGAAAATTAAAGCTCTGAGAATCTGAATAAGTTATAATGATATATGATGAGCATGCAATAGATTGGACTGCTAGCAGTCTGCATGTGCTTGAATATAAATAAAGTTTACTGGTAGTTGTTTCTTTTTAAAATGGATTGCCCAGAATTTCCACCGAAGCAACAACATAAGTCCTCGTTAGTGCTGCTCTGACAGGATTTAGAGGATTCTATCTAATTCTCTAAATATTCATAAATATTAATGATGTTATGCAGAAAGATATGCCAGTCACCACAGAGATCAATCCACATATTCCCATGCAAACCTGATGTAGAGATAATGAGATGTTTCTGCCTGTTGCTATCATTGACACTCTCGCCACCTCTTGTATATCACCCCAATTCTCGCTCTACAGCCTTCAAAATCTCAAAATACCTTCACTTACTACATCATATTTCTATTCCCCTCCTTGTATTTCTCCCAAGCCAAATGTTGCTGCCCCAGGCTATTAAACTTCTTCACAACCCCTGTTTAAAAAGGGAGCGGACTGCATGAGAAAATATGGTTACATTTCCCCTCACACATTTTTAGATTTCTTGGCAGGAAACAGCAGATGTAGTTTTCACTATTTCCACTCAACTGCTGTGGATTGTTCTATAATGACTTACTTCACTCACATAAGCTTTCTTTTTGTGGGGATGCTATTTTGTTGTCCATCTGTCAGGCTAATTTGAATTTAAATATTAGCTGGGAAAGATCAGAAATAGATAGAAAATGAACTCCACAATGGCACACGGCATAAATGTCTAATCTGCCTCTTATTGTCTTATACTTTTTGCCTCTCTAGCCCTCATTTTTATCCTTGTTGCTCTTCTTCCCCTGTATCCTCCGCTCTCCTACAGTACTTTTCTATTCTCCGTTTCACCAGTCACCTATCTTCTTCTGTTTTTGTTTCTTTTTTTTGGAGGGGAGAAGAATTACTCTATTTAAGCCAATGAAGTACAGACAGCTTGAATTTTTCCTCATTCAGATAAGCTATCTCACTTGAAATGAATGCCAGAGACTGCTCTTCACACCAGTAAATCATCTGGGGGTACCATGCAAAAAAAGGGCAGACCCGCTTTCTCATGATTACGTTTTAGATGCGTCCCAAAGCGGCTTCATTTTTTCGACAGCTTAAAAATAAGTGCCTTCTTGATAGGAAAAAGAAAAAGGGTAATTTTTTTCTTGATCAGCAGGTTATGGGTATGACTCAGTCTTCTTCACTGTGGGCCACCCACACCAGGATTCCCACTTATACATCACTGTATGTGGTGTGCCTGGCCTAAATGTTTTTGTCTTTTTTTACATGTCAGAACAACTGTACGACTCTTTTTTGTTTTGTTTTTTAAAGTTCGACTACTCCTACGTGCATTAAATGTAACTGCTAAGTCACTGCCTGTTCTCATCTTTGTGTCAGGAGACAGTGCAAAAAATGATGCTGACTGCTCAGTGACCTTATCTTCTATCTGTCTGGCCCTCTGTTGCCTTTTCATATCTGAGGTCTTGTTTATGCTCCCTGGTGAGAGTTTGATAGATGTTTCAAAAGTACCAAAGTACATTTCTTTTAGAATTAACCCTGCATAGATTTGGTCACATATGTCATCTGTAGCTGTGTTTGCTTTGTTTCCAAAATCCCCACTTCTGTTTTAGTGTTTTTGCTACTCTTTAAAATTACAGGGTGTTTCCCCCCTCTCTTTACTTCCTTTTTGTCCCTACTGACCTTCTTCCTCCTGCTTTTTCCTCCCACTTTCTTTACCATCCATTCATCACAACCTCCCACCTTGAGTATTTCTCTGCGTCATCATTAGCTGCGCCTGTTCCCCTTCCCTTCCTCTTTTCTTCACACTTATTCTTTTTCTTCTAGTCTTCAGTTCATCTCACCCTGCTTCCTTTACCTCCTTTCTCATCTGCTTCTTCCCTCCTTCTCTTCTCTCCAGGTACTTTTAAACCCTCTGTCCTTATCCACATGTCTTCCCCCTTCCTCCGCTCTGACCTTCATCCAGGTAATGAATAATTTCTGGGCAGATCCAGCACCACCTCAGCAGGTGGCATTCACACATACGCATACCGAAGCACCAAGATCTTACCGGTGTAGACTGTAAATAACATCACAAATGATGTTGTTTTCCCCCTCTGTTTTCTGCCTCTCTCCTCTCAGCCCTTCTGTCATCTCTCTCTGCTTGAGTAAATGTTTGCTCTGTGTAGTCAGAAACAGACTTCCAGACAGATCTTCAAATAGCCTCATTTCAATGCATGGACTGAGATACAGTACAAGTAATAAAAGGTATGGCTAATACAGGCAGGAAGTCTCTTAGGGGATTGATCATTGAGTAGGAAGAATTACACATCATGACTTTCTTTCAAAAACAAAATTATATGAAATCTTCATGAGTTCTTCTGTGATGCTAAAAAGTAGTAAAAAATTACACATAAATCAGTCTTATTTAAGGTTAACACCATTTCTGAATTTCCATCACAGCTGAGGTTAATGCGGCCTGCGCCCATTAACGGAAAACATCTGAAAAGGCACTTTTGCTTTGCATTATTGAATAAGAGCGACAGAGGGAGGATGCTATTGTATTCGCTACAAGCATCTGCTTTGGTATCAAAACGGCATCACAAATAGCCCAAATTGCTTCACACGTTATCCATCTATACTAATTTGAGAAAGCCTTTGCGACATTGTCTAACTTAAGAATAAGATTATTCTTCTTTTCTTGAATATTTTGGAAAAATCTTTAGACTTTATTTTTTAAAATTAAATTCTGTGAGCTGTCACGTGAAGATTAGTCCATGTTGTTGTCAAAATCTGCTGAGCCCATTTAAAGCATATTTATAGAGCTTAAGTGCAACAGAGATGCAGCACTTTGTGAACATGCTAGATAAACATTCATGGGGGTAATAACCAACCCCCTTGAAGATGAAGGATGTGATGTGGGTAGAATACAGAAGATGTCCCCCTGTTGCAGTACTAGGAAGAGTATTATGTACTTGGTCATGTAGCCAAAGAGAGGGACAGAATGTCCACTACTACTATTTTGCTACTGTAATAAAGTCTATTTTTTGGCATTGACAGTCTACATGCCATTGTTCTGTTTTTATCTTTTTCTTTTTTCTTTTGTACTGCTGCATTGTAATTCATTGTCCATTATAGGATTCTTTCTGCAACAAATGGATATCTTTTGCTTTATAAGGTAAAATTTAAAACCTTGAAAACAACATCCAAAGAGTATGAGCTTTGATTCGTATTAACAGTCGGTTATTCTCAGCAAAACAATCATCTGGTATCATAATATCAGTCATGTAGGATGAGAAACAGTCACGTGAAATAGAAGAGACACCCTGTTTCAGTCCTGAGGACAATAAACATAATTTAGAAACTTGTCCATTGTCTAAATTATTTAAATACAAACTCAGATGTTAAACAATATAATATATTACACCATGTCATTATTTATTAAAAACTAAAGCTGAGCAAAAAAAGAAGCAGTGTGTGAAAAACTAATTACACTCAACCATTCAGTAGTTTGAGGAAGCACCTTTGGCAGCAATAACTTGAAGCAAGCCTTTTCTGTCTGACTTAATGAGTTTTTCATATTGTTGTGGAGGATTCCATTTGAAATGTTGCTTTAGTTTATTGAGGTTTGTGGGCATTTGTTTATGCACAGCTCTCTTAAAGTCATACTACAGCATTTCAATCAGGTTGGGGCCTGGACTTTGACTGGGCCATTGCATCACTTTGATTCTTTTCTTTGCGAGTCATTCTAATGTAGACTTTGTGGTGTGTCTGAGATCATTGCCCTGTTGCATGACCCAATTTCAACCAAGCTTTACCTGATGAACAGCTTTGCAAACCTGCCCCGGTCTTTTTAGAGATAAGAGACCTTCTCGTGTCTCCTGGCAACCCTTCAAAACAAGCCATACTTGTTCAGCTTTTTTCTAATTGTATTTCCATGAACTTTAACATTTAACATGCTAACTGAACTCTGTAGAGTCTGAGATGTAGTTGGTGGATTTCTTTTGCCTTTTTTTTGCAGGTTTTCTGAGCATTGTACAGTTTGACCTTGGGGTGAATCTACTGTGACGTGCCTTCCTGGGAAGGCTGGCAACAGACTTTAATGTTTTCCACCTGTGAATAATCTTTCTCACTGTAAAAAGATGAGCTTTACATTGTTTAGAAATGGAGTTATAACAGCAGCAACAGTTACTTGTCTAAGACAATAACCAATGTCTTTACTCCTTTGCATTGTGTTAACAGACACCTGAATGCTACAGACCAGCAAACTAACAAAAGCTCTGCTTTATAAATGTGTTCATTTAATCAGGTCCATTGGATTAGCAGTGCCTGGCTGTTACTTACTCTCTACTTGTAAAGGTGTTTTTTATACACTGCTTCTGCATTTAGGCTTAATTTTTGTTAAATAAATAATAAGATGTGACGTTGATAAAAGATATGTTGTTGTTCAGCTGAGTTTTAATTTATCTAATTGTAAGAACTGATAAGGACTATTTTTCTTATTGCATCTTGATAATAAAAAATAATAATTTTAGAACCAAAAGCGAGTGCACTTCACATTCACATGACTGTGTGAGTTGTGTTGGAAAATGTTTTTTCAGTGTTGAAATAGTGTTTGGAGAAATGTGTCAAAGCAACAGAGTAAAAAAAATGTAGCCTCTCACTTTTTCCTCGCCCTTTTCTGGCGTCTCTGCTTTTGTCCACGTTCCTTCTTTTTCTCCCTGCCTCTGCTTTTGTACTTTTTTACAACGATTTGTAGCTCTTTCGCTCATCCTTCCCTGGCTCAAAATTTCTCACCCTTGCTTCTCATCTGTTCCTTCTCTCCCTTCTCCTCTTCCCTTCCACCTCCCCCTCTCCCAATGCACCCCTGTGTCTGCACCCAGCTGATCCCCAGTCCCGTGCTCTGAGCTGACAAAGATCGCCTTTCACAAGAGCTCCTCTTCACAAGCACAAACCCAAAAAAAGCCCACACAAACATATAAGCTTGCACACATATTCAGTCCCGCTAGTGTTACGGTGTGGCTTTGAGATCTTTGCACATAATAAAGCTGAACAATAGAGCAGTAAATTGTCACACTAATCTTTTAGAAGTCTTTATATGCCATTGACAGACTAACCACAGAGTATAATTAGTGAAAAACCTGATATCAGCTCTGGGAAGGAGACATAAATAGCTGGGTTTGGGGTGAAGGGGAAGCTTCTTGTGAAAAACACAGACTGGCAATATCAAACTGAGAGATGTGTAATCAGAGAATACATGAAAAAAAACATTAGGCTGCACTGCAACGTGTAAGGAGAGATACATCACTTACACACTTTTCAAAATTGGAGATTATGAAATTCTGGCTGCTTGATCGATGTGGGCTCTTAACATACGCAGGATCAGACTAGTGATAAGCATCCAATTGTGATATAAAATCAAAACCTCATAGATTCCTCATTGCAATTTGAAATTCAGAAAGAATATGCGTACCGATTTTCATTGAGAGGATTCTTTTGCAGCACTACACTATTGCGTTATCAGTTGCCTGATAACCAGATGGGGTTTGATGAATTGGTGTCTCTTCCCTAATAACAACTCCACCGTAATGAGATGGATCAGAGATAATATTTGATATTACAATGTCCTGCCTAGATGTAGCCATCAGCATTTGAATGGCATACAGTGCCTCAGAGAAATGAAAAGAGAGAAAAAAGAAATTCCTCGCAAGTTGGCTGAAATGTTTGGTATGATTAGTTTTTGTAGAACAAGCCTCAGAAAGTATTTATTTTTTAATTTTGATTTCGAAATCAATGCAGCCAACACAGAGCCCTTCTTGGTTGGTTGCAGTCTGGAGATCATAGATTAAAGGATTTATATTAAAAAAATGAAAAGAGGTGTTAATTAGCTGCCAGTCAAAATAGATCTTGGCACTCTGGCTTTATTTATATGCCCTACAAAAACATTAAGTGAGAATAGTTGGGATACATCTGGAAATGTCTGCGCATATATCATAGTCTCTTGTTTGGACATCAAACCAGTATTTTCTTATAGATGTGCACTTAAATAAAGAGGTCCATCAACTACAGTACTGTGCAAAAGGCTTTAGCACCTCTTATTTCATCATTCATTCATCCAGTTCTGGGTGACGGGAGGGATGGAGCATATCTCAGCTGTCATAAGCCAAAAGGAAATGATAAATCAAATTTGAAAATTTTGTTTCTAATCATTGTCAATGATGTATGAAGGAGGTCAGGATAGAGTTACAACAATAAGTCAAAATTGATGGAATTATAAACGCAGAAAGTAAAGTCAGACTTTGAGCCACCATTCAGTACCATCTGGAAAGCATCTGCTTGGCAGCGGCTTCATTTTTCAGCTTGACTTGAGCTTCAAACACAATGCCAGTGCAGTAAAAACATGCCCGTATAGAAAAACGCTGAAGCACTATCATGGATTGGCCTCCCCAGAGAACGATCGCAACAAAACTAGCTAAAGAAATGGCAATAAAATTTGCCTAAGAGAGATCAGGCTGAGGATAAAGACAGTAACACTGACATTCAAGCTTCTTAGAATTGTACAAACTCGCATGTTTTAATAAATGGATGCACCAATTTCCAGTTTTCCTTGCAAAATATCTAAAGAAAGGAGAAATGAGACTTTTGTGCAGTACTGTTGTAATATGACTCATCCATTTACCAAATTGAAAAGACACTGTAGGTCATTTGGAAACCTTTGAGCAATGTATCCATGCTATTTGTTGCCACTTTGTCAGCATGAGTCTCCCTGCAGATCATGCACTTCTGTGTGTGTTTGTGTGCCTGTGTGTGCGTGGGTCCTTCAGCGGTCCTTGTGCATCTTCACGCTTACCTTATGAGAATAATGAGGGTCGACTATTCTGGCCAGCCCGAAGTCTCCGATCTTGAGCAGCAGTTGGTCTGTGTTGATAAATATGTTGGCCGGCTTCAGGTCTCTGTGCAGGACGTTGGCAGAGTGGATAAACTTCAGTCCCCTCAGCAGCTGGTAGAACAGCAGAGTAGCATGACCTGCTCAAGGGCAAAAATCAAATCAGCACATCCCGATGCACCCCAAAGTCCATATGCAATCTATAAGCAAATACATTCATCTTTAAAAATCATCTATTATGATGTGTGGATATAGGTATCAGTAATAAAATAAATACATTTCCCTCTGGCTTGTTTTGCTGTTTATCCATCTTGACTGTTTTGATGCGAGATTTTATTTACCTGTAGGTAGCGGCCCTTGCTCCAGCAGCCGTGCCAGATCAGTCTCCATGCACTCCTGGACAATGTAGAGGGCGCTGAGCTGGGTAGGATCTCGGGGCAAGGGCCGTCCATATGGAGCTAAAACCTCGTGGACCCTCACCACATTTTCATGGTGCAGCCATCGGGTGATCTTTACCTCACGCAGAGCGTGTTTCACCGTCACTGAGTCTCGCATCACCAGCTTTTTAATTGCTACACGCTTTCCGGTCCGCTGGTCCACAGCTGACAGGACCAAGCCTGTGACACCTGTACCGAGAGGACGAGGGTCAGCAAAGTGACCCCCGAGGTCGAAGCCATGGAGAAAGTGCGGTGTGTCCTGTGTGGCCATCGCTGCTCACTCTGGAGCTAACAGGGAAGTATGATTCTAGGTACCAGATGGCAGATTTAATCTCTTGATTAACAATGATTGTTTCACTGTTTTCTGCACACAGTGTTACATCTTGCTGGTGAGTGGAGACCTGAATTTTTATAGTTACTTAGCTGCTGCATTTAGATACATTTAGATAGATGTTTCCTTGTAGACAAAAACACAATGTAGGACTCTTCCTACCGAAAATAGTGACAATTCAAGAGACTAACCAAAACTCTAAAAGAAATTATTAAGAAAGGCTTGTGCTGAATTTCAGGGCTATTCTTAGTATTGCAAGAAAAGAAATGATCTCCATAGGATCTAAAGAATAAGACTTTGTGCATCATTTGACCTCTTCAATTTAGTCCAGTGTGGAGCAATTCAAGTTGTACTCCACCATCTGTTGCCTGTGTTATCCCAAACTAATGACAAAGAAGATGAACTCTGATACCTTTGAGAAAAAGTTCGAGTGAGCAAAAATCAAACCCAGTACAGATAAAATACGTAAAACTGCAATGTCAGTGATCACAGAGGGACACTCTTAACATGCTGGCAAAGCTTCTACAGTGCATGTTTAAAAATAAGTTATTGTTTTCCTTCAGCATCCTTCTCTTGACTCTTGGCGGTGATGATGTCTGTCTCTCCCTCACAGATGTTTTATTTTAAAACTGAAGTCTGCTGCAGGGGTGTACTTCTAATCTCTGCCTGTATCTTCATGCACAGATAGTCAGAATATCAGGGAGCCTTATTAATACTACTCAGGGCATGGGGTATCCATAGAAACAACCCTCCGTGTGGCTGATTCTTGACTTGATGTATCATGGGACAACAGCAGCAGCAGCAGCAGGCGGATGGTCGGCTCTGCACTCTTCTCTGTTTCTGCACGCTCTGCTGTTTGTTACAAGTCATCAAGCAGCCTTTGATGGCGAGGCAGGAAAAAAAGGGAGGAGGGGTCATGTGTTTTAAATTCAATAAGACTCTGTTGGCTCCTCCTCTTCTTCCATGATACCAGTGAGCGCGTCTATCAGTCACGCGAGTTCTTTCAGAGGGAGCTCCACACCTGGACACCAGCCAAATCCTGGAACTGTGGGATCCGCTCTGTATGCATATGTGTACAAGTGCCTGGGTGTAATCCCTCAGAAATCTGCTTCCTGTTGCCTTTTCATGAATGTAGGGATTTCAGCAGCATCAGCATCAAGGCCAGTATAGGAAGACACCACCATTAGCTGCGTCGCTCAGCACATCTGCTGCTCCTGCTGCTGGGGAGGGAAAGAAGAAACGGGGTGAGATCTTGGAGACGAGGAAGATAACAAGGAAAGTTAGATGGCAGCAGAGCCCGGGTGTTAACAGGGTCTGTTGCGGCAGAGTTACCGTTACATAACACCGAATGGCACTGTAACCTAATCTATGCAAGTAACTTTGAGTGCATAGAGAGAGGATGATCAATTTTATGGTGCTTTAATATGAACTATATAAAACTGTTATCACATCAAAGTCTATTTGACAGGGTGGACTAGAGTGACACGATGGCAGTTTTTTGTTCATCCTTTCGGTTTTTAAACTGCTTTAGACGATTTTAGTTCCAATTTCTAACCCAGGAAGGTCACATAGAGGTAGCAAACAAAAGAATTGACTTTCTCCTTCTCTTCAGCCCCTGAGGTGAAGTCATCAATCCATAAAACAAATCTCTGCGCTACCAGAAGCCTCAGGGCACGGTTGTGAATGAACTCTTCCCTCTTTCAGCTCCTTCTTACTTGAAATGGAGAGCATACACTCTGTAACTGGGTGGACTTGACTGCAGGTGCTTTTACACCCACCACCAACACCACCACCACCACCCATTTCCACAGCCTTTAAAATACTTACACACTCATGTTAAGCTCAGTCAGGCTGACTGTCAGAGGCTGCGAGAGTGTAAGGTGAGAACAGAAAGACTAGAGAGGCAGCACTGACAGTGGTGCTGGGTGGGAGGTGCAGCACTGGGGTAACTTTATAAATAATGCATAACCACTAGAGATGTCGTTGGTGCTCTCTCTCTCTCTCTCTCTCTCTCTCTCTCAAACACACACACACACACACAAACTGAGCATTTATTCTTTATATTTCTTCAGGTTATGCAACATGACTATATATTATGAATAACAATGCGGTTTCTTTATCCAGTCCAAAAAATGTTTGGCGTCTTATATTAAAATTCAGATTGAATACCTTTAAAAGAATTTAACATAGACTTTCATTCATATTTTGGAGGAGGAAAATAAAAGTTAACTCTTGGCATGAGCCGATATGATGTTACCAAATTTGTAGGTGATAGCAGATGAGCAAACAAGGACACATCTGTCATATTCCCGGCTTTGTGCTGATGCCTTTCTGTCCCAGAGGAACCTCTGTAGCTTTGTTTTCTACAATCTCTTTTCCACCTTTCTCTCTCTCTTTTTCTCTGTCGCTCTCTCTTTTATACTCGATTTACTTCCCAATACGCGTAAAGGCAGTTTTAGCCCTGGGAAACACTGCATGTTCTTCCTCTGCGCACGCTGGCTTGATGCAGCTTCCTTTGTGTGTCTACACACTCTCTAGAAACGCCCCTCTGACAGAACAAAAACAATGTAATGGAAGTGCATGTAATAAAACATAAAAGCCAGTTTATACGGGGGGAAAGTATTCCAACCATAAACAGCCCTGTGACAGAAGCATGTCTCAGATATCTTATCAGAGCATCTGTACTGTGGCAAACAACAAGAGGAAGAAGAAAGAAATACACGCAAAGATAACACCAGGAACCATCCAGCACTCACCGGGGCATTACACAGCCGCAGCCTGCCGTCCAGAAAAAAAGATCCGGGGAAAAGATGCGAGCTCCGTGCAAGCAAAGAAAGTGAAACACGACCGCAGCTCTGCCTCTCTGGTGTGTCGGGAAGATTCAGTTGATAGAGAAGGGAACAGTCGGTGCAGGTCGGCACCGGGGCGGGGGGGAGATGAGATACGCCGGAGGCTGCTACAGAGCCGGTTATTGTGAGCGACTGTCCGCTCTCTGTCAGCGCTTCAGAGCGGTGATCTGAGAGAGGGGGAGGAGAGGAAGAGATCACCTCGATTCAGGTGCATCCAGCAGACCTGAGTGGCCTCGTAGGCTCTCACACATACTGCACCACACATGATTAAGTACAAATCTCTCTCTCTCTCTCCCTTCCTCTCACTTTCTCATCTCTCCCTCATATCTCCGTGACTCCCATCAGCAGCTCCCAGACCTCAGTTTCCACGAGTGTCACAGTTGTTACCCACTGAGGGCTAAACAATAGGCAATTTATAATTCAGACATCCACCCCCCACCCCCAATCTCACTCCAGTTTCGTTATTATAGCTTGATGATTACCACGGCTATCTATCATCCCGACAGGCGCAACATCTGTGTTTCTGAGATTCCCCAAGACAGGAAACCAGAGAGGAGCCTTTGTGGACAGTGGGGTCTGCAGAACATCTACCTGGTAGGGAGTTGGTGAAGAGAGTGGAAATGAAAAACACAAGGCTTTTGTGAGCATGGCATTTGCTTGTGTTTAAAAGAGGAGCAGAAGAAAATGGCTGCTGATGAGCCAAAGTGCGCCAGTTTTATTATAGGAATTATGATTAAATTAGTCTATTCCTACAAGCCACCTGAACCATGCTGTTGTTCCTCAAAAACAGAGGGGGAAAAAACGTTGATGTTAAAGGTAAAATTTACCCCTATAGTTGGATAAACTCAGTGTGATTGGTTTCTCATTCTCTAGCTATATTAAGATGTGATTTCTTGCTTTCCTAGACCTTTTCTGACAACTTCAGAAAACTGCGTGAGCTCAGAATGTGTGGGTTGTTGACCTTTATGAAGACTAACAGAGCGGGAAAAAAAAAACAGGAAAAAAAGCAAAGTTTCCTCAGCTTCTCCAGCATCTCAATAATCTGTTGACTTACAAACTTCAGCAGCCGCTGGAAGGTCACGGTGAGCGTAATGATTATGCAGGGTTGCTTCAGCTGGAGGGATTAATAAAGAGGAGAGAGGCTCCACAGAGAACAGAGCCACGAGTCACCTAATGTAATGAACTGTGTGTGATGCTGTTATGATGTTGTGGATTTGTCAAGGAGAAGAGACAGTTACAGATATACTTCTGGATTTTGCGTTCCATTTCTGCCTCATTAGTGTACAGATGTCTAAGCTAATGGGGATTCATGGTGTGAGACCACCGCTGAAGATGTCTTTCTTACCTCTAATCTGAAACATCATGGCATAAAGCAGTTTGGGAAACAAAACTTTATTAGGCCTTCAGGCTGCAGAAAGTATCTGAGAACTTTTGGCTGAATTATGTTTCAAGGATGAATCATTTGCTAAACACAAGCCAGTAAGTGGGTCTGTGGTTTCTTTGTGATTACAGTACAAGGTTTGAATCCAGAGAGCTGCTGCTATCGCTAAGATGAAAAGTGACAAAAATATTTCCAACAACAGGATTTCTGTTTCTCTCTCTCTCCTGTTGTTGGATGTACCTAAAGGGAATCTTAGTCTAGTCTATCAAATTTGCATCTTACAGAAGCATATCTGTTTTTTGTCCTGCAAAAATAGAACAAGTTTAAATATGGAAGGTAGAAAACTGTCAAATGCTTTGGATGCAGTTGCACCCGAAGGATGGTTTTATTCAGTAGCAGGAAAAGCTACAGAATACATGGTGAAAACCATCATGACCATTAAGACATACTTTTGTCTTCCATTCATACACTTCTTCTAATCCTGATCAAAGAAATAGGCAACATTTTGCACTCACATTCACAGTTACGGGCAATTTAGAGTCACCATATAACCTAACCCTACCAACTGCATGTCTTTGGACTGTGGGAGGAAGCTGGAGTACCCTGACAGAACCCACGCAGACACTGACAGAACATGCAAGCCCCACACACAGGTGGTGGAGGCGACTCAGTAGACCCTTCTTGCTGTGAGGCAACAGTGCTTGCCACTGCACAACCCTCTTGTTTGAAAGCCTGTTTCTGGTCTAATGAATCCTTGTAAATGTTAAACAGACACGGGCACCTTTTGCTATATTATGCAACTGGTAACCAGACATTTCAAAGACGTATTTGTCTGCAGATTTCTTTTTTCCTGAGAACATTTTGTACAACACACTTAAATGGCAAATCAGATTCTTTGTGGAGCAACATGAGCTGGGGTATAGGAAACTAGGTAAAAATAAATAAATAAATGAAATAGGAGATGATGGAAAGATGAGGAAAACTGCAAAGGAATATAGAAAAAAAGGAGCTAGAAGACAGATATGTCCTTCAACAATACATGCTGTGAAGATACACAATTATAGGTAATATGGACAGATCTGTGACCTGCTGCACCTTGTGTGGTCCATTTCAGCCTTTGTTCTCTGTCCTGTGTGTCTGGGCCTTTTCACTGGCTGCCCTCTCTAATTAACACTGGTGCCATAGAACAAATGGAGACATCACAGCGCTGGTTATGGTTGACTATTTAGAGAAGCACACATAAACACTCGGGCATGCTTGCTGTCAGTATAGCACCTGCTCTTGGTCCTGATGATGCATATTTAATCTTTGGTCTCAAAGGATGGTGAAAGGGTGGAAATTCAAATAAACATTGACACTACTACAAGCCTATTTGTTTGTATTACTTTTTAATAAAAAGGAGACAAATCCCAACCTTTTCCCCCATCATATCTATAAGAAAGCAAACATCCCTCTAATCCACCAGGTGATACATTTCAAGCCATGGATTTTGTTAAACCTTTGATGGTAAAGCTGACAAAGGCGGCAGTTATGAAATAAATCCAGAAAAGCCACTTAGTAGCTGAATATCTGCGCACATCATGAAGGAATTCTTCAGGCAAGTGTCCTCAAATCCCCACAAAAAGGCAGAAAATCAGTCCTTCTGAACTTTTTGTCTGTCTGCTTGCAGGAAGTGAGCAGCAGCACTGCATGTGCACCCTCCGCAGGTTAGCTCCAATCAAAAAAATAAATAAATAAAAACAAAGATCCCTCTCTAAGTGGGAAAGGAAATAAATAAATTAGAAGTCAGGCGGAAATCTTCTTGTGATGACATTAGGCATGTGCGCTTGGCTTGTGAGGAATTTCTTCCTGTGAGTTGATGGCCCAAAATGGAGAGGGAGTGAGAGAGAGAGAGAAAGGGGGCCACATCTGGAGGTGTCCAAATAAGACAACAGAAAACGCCACAGTAATAAATACACAAGTGACTCGTAACCTCATGAATTCATCGCTCTCTGGATGGTTGTTTTTATCTTTAAAGGGAACACGATACTGTCATGAAACCTGATTCCGAATTCATGGGATACAAGTCTTCTGTTTTCCTACAGTAGACTAAACTTGGTTTGTTTAAAATGTAAATATAATATTTCATTTATAATAGAAAACAGAAAACACATCAGATGTTTAAGCTGAGAAAATGTACCATCTTAAGCAAAAAAAAATCTCAAAGAGGTGCCAGGAATCCCTCTTCTAAACATTTGGGAACCAAGGAGACCAAAGTTCAGATGGAGGATTTGTGGCTGAGGGACGTTCTCCTGTTCTCGTCTGAATCACAATTCCTGCTGCTCTCAGTTCTTTGTCACATTTGGTCCCTCTCCTCCTCAGTCCACAGAATGCATCGTCCATGTTTTCCAAAGTAATTTTCAAATGATTTGATTTGTCTGTCCACATAACATTTTTCCGCTCTGCGTTTCCAGATCATGTTCATATATGGCTTCTTCTTTACATGATAAAGTTTTAACTTGCATTTGAGAATGGCATGATGGCCCAAATCCAATCCAATATTGATTTTTGTCTCTTGCACACAGAAATTTCTTCATATTCTCTGAATCCTTTGATGTTATTATATACTGTAGATGACATATTCAAAGTCTTTAGATTTGTAGTTTTTAACAGATTGGTGAACATCTGCCCATCTTTACTTCTGAGAAACTCTGCCTCTCTGAGATGCTCCTTTTATACCCAATCATGTTCCTGACCTGTTTCGGGTTGTTCCTCCAGCCGTTTCTTTTTAGTACCCTCTACTTTTACAGCCTTTTGCAGCCTTCTGATGCAATAAAATTCAAAACGAATTTTTTTCATTAAATAGTAAAAGTGTGTTTTCTCTGTTCTAATAAAACATGTGTTCATCAGATTTCCATGTTACTGCATTCTGGTTTTATTTACATTTTACACAGCCTCATAAACTTTTTGGAAATGGTGTTTGTGTAAATATAAGAGTATAGCACTGCTTTTATACAGGAGCTTTATTATAATATTTATTTTATGCACTGATAAGACACAACATTTAAATAGACTTGCCTAGTGTTGTTAAGCAAGTGCTTAATTCAAATTAACACCTATTTAGTTCATGGTTTTAATAAACTGACCTACTTTTAATAGACGGCTGCTGTGTTGAGAATGATTGGTATTATTCGCAGTATTCAGCACGAGTGAGTGAGAAAGAGCACTATCTTTGTTGCTGCACCAGCTGATATGATAAGGGTTAACACTCGTGAGAGAAGTTCAGAAAAACAAGAAGACAGAGCAGAAAACAGACGAGTGCTCCAGGTGTGAAATAGAGATGCAAATACACTTTAAATGTCAATAAAAAGAACAAAAATAGGAGTAAACAAATATGTATGACAAGAAAGAAAAAGGTGAGGCTAGGGAAATGGCACAAACACACAAGAAGAAACTGCCATGAAAGTAAAAGACAGAGAGGAGAAAAAGCAGTTTGAGGAACAGGCAAGTCTAAGAGCTGACAAGGTTATCTAGGAGTATGTGTGCCAACAGTTCTCTCTGAAAAGGAACAGGCTGTCTAAATGTCAACACAGCCTGGGGCAGTGGGGATGTGCACTGAATAAGATATGCAGCCAGGAGATATGAGAGGGACCCAGAGTGACACGCAGCAGCAGGGTCATTTACATCAGTCGATGTCATTAATACAGCAGCACCCAGGGAAAGATCCAAGTCAGACGAAGAGCAACTAATCGAAACGTTATCAGAGATGTGAGATTTGCCAGTATAAATGTAACGGTTTAAAAAATCAGATGTCCCTTTAGGCTCTAAATCATCAAATCATACCTTTTAAGTGATTACCGACGAATTATGAACTCCTGTCTTCCACAGAAGTAAATGTTTTGGGGTCTCCTTCACAGCTACAGCTGATGCTTTAAACTCAGATAAAAGGTTCTCTAGCACCACATACAGGATTTTATATGTTATTGCAACTAAATACACAACATCTAACATGACTATGCATTATCAAATGTCACAGCTGCAAATGGAAAAATTGAAGGAACAAATAGGGAAACAAATAAGGATTGATGTGTGAATAGGTTGAATGTGTCATTAATCAAAATAAAAAGAAGGAAATCATTTCAGATTAACTGGATGAAATTAGTTTCAGCTACAGCTTCATCAGTGACTGATATCTCAGTTTCCCCTTGCACCTTAATTAAATACGAATCTCCTCGGCACGAGTTTGTATTATTTATTTATCTATTTGAACACTAACTGTGCTTATGCAACATGAATACTCCCATCTTCTGTATGTGCCACACTAAGGGGCCTCTTTATCAGCAGTCAGGAGGTAACAGATAAATGCTTTGGGTCAAATTTAATAGGATGCTCTGAACACCCTGCAGCAGTGAAAAGAAAAGCTAGAAGGCACTAAAGTGGCCACAGGATTAGACAACTGCTCCCTCTGCCCTCAGATCAGAACAACAGCAACAAGAAATGCTATGTGTGCAATTTTTATAAAAATCATTGAAAGTTGCAAATAAGTTTTTTTTTTTTTTTAAAAAAGGGGAAAAAAGTGACACAACCACACCAAACCCTTGTGAGATACTCACCTTTTTTTAATTTAGAAACATAATAAACACAATAAAAGTCAAAGTGGAACTATAACTCAATTTACCAGAGATAACTGACCATAAAGTGATGCATGTATTCATTCGTGCAGGTGGTTATAAACTCTGCAGTCCTAGATAAGGCATATAACTGCTGCTCTTTTTGTTTACAATCACATACAGCTTAAAACAAGGACAGAGGTCATTCATTTAAGTACAGTGGAAATACAAAGCGTAATTTCCTCTTAACGAGTATCTACAAGATGCAGCAGGGCAGGAAGGGCCCCGGCAGGATTTACAAGCACATGAGTAAATGTTCATATTCATTCTCTTTTTTATGATTGTTTTTCCCCCTTTGATGTAATGGAAGCTATGATGATGGCCTGCGCTGGAAGCACAATCGAGCTGCGAACAACATTTATGATTATATTTAAACTATTTGGAAAACGATACCAAAGAAATGAAGGAGAAAAAAAAATTCCAATTCAAAGCTGGAAAACAAAAACAATAACTGCGAATAAAGAGCTGCGTTCACATTAACCAAGAAGATTCACCAAGATTTATTTTGTGCAGGAATGTTCTGGTCTGACCCTTATTAAGACTCACACAATGATGTCATGTAATTACTTAAATAGAACTTAGAAGAGCACAACAAACAGATGCTTCTGTGCAATGTAGAGCAAGCACTCAGAAATCCCAGTGGAGCTAAACGACGAGGAGGTACAGTGGAAGGTTCCGGGAACTGTTTCAAGCGTAGAGTGGTTCGTAACCGCTCCTTCGGCTTTTACAGGTTATCGCACACACGCTCACCATCCCAAAAAACTGGAAAAGGAAACAATGAAAATCAGAGACACAATTAAAATGTGTTTTCTGTTTAGCTTACATGAATAGACTTTGGCTTCCAGAGTGAAAAAAACCCCCTTGAAATATATAATTCAATTGTATCTATACAGCACCCTACAATAACACAGACAAGCAAGCACTTGGTGACAGTGGGAAGTAAAAACTCCCTTTTAACAGGAAGAAACCTCAGGCAAAACCAGGCTCAGTTAGGGGCAGCCATCTTCCACGAAGGGTTGGGGGGAGGACACGAAGACAAATAGTGTAAAAACACTAAATTGAACACGATTATACACCAAACTCTTCTTTTTCACTTACTAGCTTTCAGCAGAGCTGTCACTGTACACTCACATGAAATTATTTTTTCCTCTTTCTTTTCTTTTTTTCTTCACACAGAAGACAAAATAATCACACAAGTAGGGCTAAGTTAAAAAAATCCGTACACTTCAGAGTTTGAAAGACGTGTAACTCGTTCAGTCCGGTGCACGTCCTTGACATAATCCTCCTTTACCTGCTGAACTGCATTACAGCTTGCTCTTACCTTGATGATGGCGAAAGCAACAACGACCAGCATGGCGTAGGTTAGAACGTCCTGTATGAACTTCTCCAGCTTGGGCTCACAACCCTAAAAAACCCCCCCCCAAAAACGCTGTGAGTACACATAGAGAACGCGCACATATTCACTTGACTTTTGCAGATTTATTAATTGTCATAATAACATTTAAAAAAAAATTAAAAAAACCAAAGACTGAATGACAGAAGTATCCAGTTGAACATGCAGTTAGAATAAACATCATACATTCCAGAGAAACATATGTGACAAAGTTGGCTTGTGTGTGATTCACCTCAGTGTTAAACTGTTCCGGTTGATCCAGTTTGCCATTGCACTGCGGTGATGAGGAGTTTTTACAGCAGGATAAAGGCAGCGTTTTGTTTGTAACAAACAAGGTGCTGTTGGTCCAGTCGGTGTAGTTCTTGACACCGCAGCACTTAAACTGCAGAAAGTCAAAGAGAAAAGGGTCAAGTGCAATTGGAAACTATGATAACGACAGCGATAAAGGTGGACACTAAAAGAAGTTGAGCTAAAGCACAGTACACTATCATAACTGACTGTTATGTGGATACAGGTAAGCTATGGCACTGTGGCTGTGCTGCAGTGTTTCAAGTTTTGCACACACTGGATTGGTTACTTCTTCTAATCCAGTTATTAGTTTCCCACAGTTACTTTTCACAGACACAGGAGAAGTAAAAGTGGTGCATGTAGGTCATGTAGGTGTAAAGTGCAACAGCTGCCTATGAACTTCACTTTAAGCTTTATTATTTTCTTCTGAAGACAAAATTGGAGGAAGAAGAGGAGGAGGAAGTGAAACCATGTAAATGACAGAATGTGCACAACAGCACAAGAAACAATGGAGAATGAGAGTAGAATCAAGAAAACAAATTTATTATCAAAGTAGAATATACACTAACCAAGTTCTGCATGCTGTCCACTGCTTCGCTCTCAGGGTTCTTCCCATTATAGTTGAAAACAGCCGCTTTCATGGGGCGCTCAAGCTGTCCATTGATCTGTTATGAAATGCACAAATCCCCCCAAATTTATGCAGTCATGTAAATTAACCATGAACTAGTGACAAGTAAATTTTCCATAGCATATTTAAAATAAATAACCAAACACAGATTAATATTCTAGTATTATTTAGAACACCTGAAGCGTCTGTGACTCACCTTGCCGCGGTAGATGAAGCTAAACACCAAAGCAGTCACTTCAGCCGCAAAGATCAACATGATGATTAGAAAGAACTAAAAAGAATGAAAAAAAAAAGGAAACGAGAGATTTTAATTTTTATCCTAAAACAGAAACAAATGGAAAACATAAATGAAACAGAAAGGATGGTAAGTAGCATCGCAGCTGAGGCGATAAGGGTTTGCTCTTCGTATTCTACCTACAGATTTTACAGACGAGCATATAAGCACAAATCATCTCTTGTCCCCATTCCCTCACACAAACTTACACAGCTGAGGCCACATTTGGACTCGCCAAGGGTTGAGCAGCATCCCACGAGCCCGACAATGAACATCACCACACTGATTCCGATGATGATGGCTGCTGGGATTAGATTCTCCTTATTCTGAATCATACTCTCAAAGCTGCCAAAGGACTTGATCATGTAGTGACCAACATAGGCCAGTCCTGCTCCTGCAGCCTGAAGGAAAGAGAGACAGAACACAAAAATATAGATCTCACTGTAAATAGACACAGCTCACAATAGGTACAAAATTATCTGCACGTTTACAAGTCATTCTGCCAATTTCACGAAGAAACTGATGTCCAGCTTTTTTAAATTTCGGTGTCTGGAAATGAAGTCACTAGAGTGCAACCTGTTTTTAAAACTTACATTGTTAAAATTCGAGTCAGTCACATGATCCTTGCTCTGTCAACACAACATTAAAACCAGACAGACCACATAACATTTTTTCCTATACAACACTTCTCTTTATAACATGTAACACTGGACATTAGTTTGTTTTTTTGTATTGATTTTACATAATTGTGTTAAAACTGAGCACAAAGAAGTTTGTTCTTATTTTTCTGTCCTACGGGCTCTCATGTGATTAACATACTCTGTGGGGGTCACTGATAGTCTGCCCCATTGAACTTTGATGCATATCTGGCATTGAGTCACACTGTCATCACGACCTTTCTGCAGTCATGCTTCAGTGGTGAGATCACCCAACATGTGATTTCAGGTATGAGTGCCAAGTTTGTGCATAGGCACATGTCTAAAAACAAAGGGTGGGGGGGGATCACTCTGATTCCTCACACTGGATTTAAAAAAAAAAATAAAAATCTACTGTAGCAATGAAAAGCTAATATGTATCTTCTCCAAAAGTTTCAATCAGTAGCAACTGTTGAGAAAACAATGCCTGTAAATCATTTGTCATCATCACTTCCTTTTGCCTTGTGCAATGCACTGTGTCAGACTTCCCTTAGATGTAACCCCGCTGTAAACAGGACATTTGAAAAAAAGCCTCATTCACTAATAAGCTAACATTTTCATATCTAGTCTATTAAAGATACTTTCTTTTGTAATATGCTGATGTTGTCAGTCAGAACACAGGAACAGAGGAGGTGTTAACCAGCAACATTTTCATTTCTGATGCAGACGGAAAGTCTGAGACACAAAGTTTCCCCTTAGTAAGTAATTTGTGTCATTCATTCAGTTTTACTTCCCCTCAGAGTTGAGCGACTTATACATTGATTGGTTGTGTTTAGCACATCCTAACCATCCATGCTGTAGCTCAGCCCCATGACTCACTTCTCTTCATCACTTCATGGTCACGGGATCCCCGTGGGTTTGTTCCCCCCCCCC
>VUQR01024629.1:0-12161 GCA_015108515.1 Hemichromis elongatus
ATAATGAAGAAGGAGGAATGCTTCCATATTTTTAACTTCACCTCCAATCGACAGATAGATGGTTGACACAACCGGGTGTTCCATCAGGCCGATGATCCCAACCACTGATCACAATCGGTTCAGGATTAGATAAAGTAGGCTAGCATTAAACTTCTGGCGTGGCATACCCAATGCCCCCAACCCAACCCTATTTAAAATGAGTAGATTATGGCTAAAAGCTGGGTCTGTGCCAGCAAACTAACTAAGAAGAGTCATTAAATATTGATCCAAAATGAATGCCAGAAGCCTACTGATGGCTACCAAAACTGTCTGGTCAAGGTGCAACTTGGAACGGGACTTTTAATTAAATATTAGTGGAGGTGTAAATGTGAGCCTGTTCTACTAGGAAAGAAAGAGACAAGAAAGAAAGTGTTAGGAGGAAAGAAAAGGAAACGCAGGAGGGTGGCAGTAATAGTAGGGACTTTAAATGTAGGGACGATGACTGGAAAAGGGAGACTGTTTGGTGATATGATTCAGAGAAGGAAGCTAAATATACATATAAGAATGTATGAAGTGTTATGAGGAGAGAAGACTGTCACACAAGTTTCATATGATATTATGGACTCTGTGCAGTTTCTTGCTATTTCTTTCAATTTAGAAAACAAATATAAATAGGCGAACACTTGATATGTTCAAGCAATGCCCCAACACTATCGGAACAGTTTGCACTTTTGCTATATTTTGATTAATATGTGTTTTAAATCTGGAGCACTGCTTTTTGTCATGAAATTACCTCCCACCTCCCACCATCATCTTTTTTCTACTGCAGCAACGAAAGTCTGATTTTAATGAAAAGTCCTTCTGTTCATAATAAAACAAAAATACATTGTTATTACTGCTTTTTTATAGTTGTTTTTTATGGGCACTGTGATGAAATCAGGAGCCCAAAAATTGTCGAAACTCGCTTATGAGAACAAGGAGTAGAATGAGTGAAGGTGTATGAAATTCCAAGATGGTAGTAAGACGTGTGATGTGTGGTTTGGAGATGGTGGCCCTGAAAAAAAAATACAGAAGTTTATAACTGGAGGAAAAGTTGAAGTTGTTAAAATATTCACTGAGGGTGACCAGGTGATTAGGAATGAGTAGGTCAGGGGGACAGCTCAGGCCACAAGGTTAGAGAGCCAAGGCAGAGATAGCTTGGACATGTGCAGAGAAAGGAAAATATGGAGCTGCCAGGCGCAAGGGAAAGAGGAAGACCACACAGAAGATCCATGAATCTTCTCTCATCCAGAGAACATTTATGGGTGTAGTTAAAGAAGACGGCCATACTGTTCGTGTGAAAGAACAGGAAAGATAGGGTGAGATTCAAGCAAATGATCGGCCTTTGACGACCCCTAGAGGGAGCAGCTGGAAGAAGAAGCTTTTAAAATATTTGAATTTTCATTTATGCTTTTTAACGCGATTTTTCTTTTTTTTCTACTTTTAAAAATACAATAAACAATTCTTCTATAATTGCTGTGCAAATTATATAAACTATTTAGGCTATACATTTTTATTCATCAGGTCTTGTCTGCAGCGATGCATGATTTGGACGCTAGGTGGAAGTAACTTCCCAGCTTTCACAAACAAAACCTTCCGAAAAAAAAGGGAAAAAAGGAAGGAAGCGGCAGCAGCAAAGCGCCAACAGTGACCTCACGTGAACTTAAAATGTCGTTTACAACTTCACTGGCAGTTCAGAAGTAAAAAAAGAGGCAGTGGCCGCTTCCCTTTAGCTTGGGTCAGTCAGCGGAAACAAGGAAACGAGCAGCTGACTGACTTCCAGTTGTTCTCTACTGCTGCTGGTAAGAATTGTTCACTTTAACGCTTTGTGTTGTCTCGTAGCGGCGGGGCTGTCTGTGTGTGTGTGTTTTATTTTTGTTTGCTGGACTTTGTAGAAATGAGGAAAAGGAGCGCAGCTTTTTGTAACTGGCATGTGTACGCCGTGTACGCCGCGTGGGTGATGGGTGCTGGGTGCTGAGTAGTGGGCAGGCTGACCCACTGATTTGTGCGTGTTTTGGACCCACGTTTCGATTTTTAAACCTCCAAAAGCCTCATTCATTGTGTTTGAATCGAAAGCGGAGGGACACTTGTAGTGTTTTTCCCTGCCGAGGTGTGTAAAACATTAAGAGGGCGAGGGGTTTGCTAACGTGCAAAAGCCAAAGTATCAGAGCTCATCGGGACTATTTCCTGAATATAAATTCAATGAAAAACACTGCAAAGAGATTGGGAGCGTTAAGGAACGTGTGTGAATACCGAAATTCTTTTACTCTACACACAAGTGTTTCTCTTTATTTTGACAATTAAACACACAAACAAAAACCAAACGGTACGAAAATGAAACCAGTCTGCTCCTCCAATTCAGTATACTTCAATCTACGGCCCCCAAGAAATTAAATGAATGTAAATCTTTCACAAGGTTAAAAAAAAAAGTATAGCTCCTTTGACGTCTTTATTTTTTAACTATTTTACTTCAGAAATTAAAAAAACGAATCAACTTTAAAGAAAGATTACAACTATTATCAGTCTGGTCCTCCTTTTGAGGATGTGGAGCACATCCTCTTGTGAAAGTCTTGTGAAAAAATGAACAAAAAAAAGAAAAACAATCTACACACAACCTTTGCTCTAATTAAAAGCTGTCTTGTTCCAAACAAACTATTGTTCTAACTGACGGTGATCAGCAGATCCACATTTTTTTACATGGCTAAAAGAGGATCTATTGACTCTAGGCTTACCTGGAACCGTAATCTATTTTTGTCTTAGGGATTAGTAACGTGGAGAAGACGAGATGTTTTAAAAACATTTTATTGGGCTATTTTCTTCACTGAAGATTAAAGGATATAAAACAATGCACAGAGTGCAGAAATCCATAGTGTAGTTGAAAGCATAAAAAACACTCCACTCCGTATAAGGTTGAGAACATCTGTGAGATCTAATTCAATGAAAAGGGGCCACAATTTCAAGAATACATCTTCAGTTTTTCCGCAGTTTAAACAAATGCTAGTGTAGTAAATGGAGGAAAGCGGTCGGCACACTTCTGCACTTAAATTGTACAAAAGTAAGCTCCTTTAGATGGAGTAGAAAATGCTGTAAAAGTAATAAAAATAAAGGGAAAAGTACAAAAAAATATGTCTGCCCTCCTGCACATTTTCCAAAACCTGGTCCCTGGGCCTTATGTTTGATGCCCTGGCTCAACCAGGTTCGGTGTAATCTAGCCACACAGGTTCTTTAAATGTAAATCAGACTAATTTGTAGATACTCGGTTTTATAATCGGCCATAAACCCTGTGTGTACTCCAGCTTCGTGAATGCAACAGAATAAACTCGGACTCTTTAGGATTCCTCCATCCTGTCACCCCTAAAGCCGTTTTCAGAGCTCTTTCCTTTATGAGAAGTAAACCTGCGATGCTCCATAATAGTGGAAGAATCAGCTTCATTCGACCTAACCTAACATAAATGAACTCAAGCGTTTACAGAGGTCTTGTGTCCCTCAGTAACACTCTGATAAGTGTATGTAAGTAGTGGACCTGTTGTAAACTGGCAAGCCTTTTTATGGGGTTTTTTTTTTTCCCCCACTGAAGGCAATTTGTATTCGCATGGAAAGCTAATTGTGTGCTCAGTGCATAATAAATGTATAATCTTGTAGTGGCTGCTGTACCTGCTGTTCCACTGGCTGTGTCATAAAAACGTCACGTGCAGGTTATCTCTCCCTCCATGGTGATATTTTTCAGGGCGGATGTTTTATTGACTATAATAATTAACAGCTTTGTTAATGATTTAGTCGTTAAGCATTTTTTGGAGAATAATAAGCTTTTTCTTTGGACCATCTTTTCTGTACTAGAAACTATTGCAAATGATGCTTCAGTGACTCAGTGTTTAACAAAAGGGAGCCAATAATTATTCGATCAGTCCTCGGAAAACAAATAGTCCAGCCGCACATTACATCTCCATATTTCTCATTGGATTTGAGCTAATCACAGAAGTGCTGATGGCTAATTTGAACTAATGACTGACTCCTCCCCGTCATTATGGCGACACAGGCGAACTGTGGCAGATTGTCTCAAAGGTTAAAAGCCTTTTATTGGAGGCCTGTCGCTGATCTCCAGCGCTGCTGTGATGAGATGACTAATCCCCCCCCGGACAAGGAGCTGCAGGTGACAGCTGGGAATGTTCTAATTTAGCTGCCTAATTTATTTATGAGTGAGCAAGGTTTTTATTTTTCCAGGGGAACAAAAGAACAGGCAGACTGGAGAGAAGGCTGTAGTCATTATTTGTGTGTGGTGCTTTTGTGTATGTCCACTTGTTCTGCTTTCTTTTGGAGAAACATTAACTAATGTGACTTCAGCGGAGCTTCAGTGGTATCAAGTGTTGGTTCCACTAATCCCTGAGCACAGCTTATGTGGGCCTGTAATGACAGACATAAGATTCCTATTTAGTTTAACAACTGAGAGTGATGCTATAAGGTTCAATAAATAAAATACTCTGTTTCCACTGTATTAGGTGCACCTTGGGATTGTAAGTTGTTATGAAGGGGGGAAGTCTTGTTTGTATAGCCTGTTTGTGTCCATAAGTGTATAAGCACCTGGCATGAAAAGGATTCTGTGGACAGTGTTCATTGTTTTCAATACTTGGTTTAACTTTAGCTCTTTCTGTGTTGTAACTTAACTTTTTTGTGGCGTGCTGAAAGATGAACACCAGCGCAAACAAGACCAGTTGTCCCACATGTTTTCGACACTCCCTGTCTGGGAGCAGTAAACCGTCACATCATGTAAATGGTAAATGGCGCTTTACTCACGGTAGTCCTTAAGGACCCCAAAGCACTTTACACTACATTCAGTCATCCACACATTCACACACTGGTGATGGCAAGCTACATTGTAGCCACAGCTGCCCTGGGGCGCACTGACAGAGGCGAGGCTGCCGGACACTGGCGCCACCGGGCCCTCTGACCACCACCAGTAGGCAACGGGTGAAGTGTCTTGCCCAAGGACACAACGACCGAGACTGTCGGACCCAGGGCTCAAACGGGCAACCTTCTGATTACAAGACAAACTGCCAACTCTTGAGCCACGATCGCCCCAATGATGATCTGCAAAGAACCAATACACAACCATGACAGCCTCTTAATGATAATTTAAATATAGTTGGGCATTTTTGACATAGGAGCCTATGGGGAATGTGAAAGCGGCCTTTGTTCTGGGGGGGCTGGACTAGAGCATTGACTTCATTTTACAGTTCTGGAGATTGATACTTGGGTTTCCAAGACGCTGTCTGAGCCTCATTTGAGATGGCGCTCACCCCTTAGGAAGGTTAGTGGTTCGATCGCTGGCTTGGGCAAGATACTAACCGCAAGTTGCTCTCCGATGCATCCATCGGAGTATGGAGTAGGAAGCACTCATAACAAGCATTGTGTGAATGGTTGTGATTGGGTGAATGTGGCAAATTGCATACAGTGCTTTGAGTACTCTGGGAGTATAAGTATAAGAATCAGTCAGTTTACCATTTACCAAAAACCCTCTTGTGTCTCAGGTTCCTTTCCTCAGTGTAGCTCAGTGTCCCCGCCACCAAAAAGTTAAGTTTGAAGTTGAATAAATGTTCTGCTCTATTTAAATATTCACAATTGCTGTGATTTATATTTTAACGCACTCACTTATCTCAGTCTTATTTTGTTGCGTATTAACCATTTATTAAATGTATATACATGGTAAGCAGTGGCAATGCTTACACAGCACCGTGGATGCTTCACGAATGCCAATCCAATCTTCAGTGTGCACTATACCTCCAAATATTGTAATGGCAGTTGTGCTAAGTCATGTTTAAAAGAAAGATGATAGCAAACGCACGCGCTCCCTTCACTGAGCCTTTGCTCAGGCCCCGCCCAGTTATTTTTATTAGAATAACTCTATAGAATCCGCAATGCTAATTAAAATTTGCACTGCTGCAAAGTGTTTGCATTCAGGCGTTTCTGGCCGTCACGCTATATTTCGCTCAGGTCTTTAACTCTGTCTTACTGATGGCGTGCTAAAGGTCATGACCTTGGTTTAACAAAGACTGAATGAACGCAGGGTCACCGTCGGTTACTCACAGCAGTTATAGATGTTTATTTACAGTTTATATCTGTCAGAATTCTTCGAGCCTCCGGCCAGCAAGAAGGGCTTCCGTTTGCTTTACTGCGACCTGTCATCGCTTCAGAGGTCAGTAATGATGAGTTATCTTTGGGTAGTGGCTGGCCTCCCAACACCCTGTCTTCACTCTTCCCCTTTTAGTTTGTGTGTTGCAGAAGAGGACACGGTTATTTCTGGGTACCAAGGTTAGCCAGGGTCACGTGTGGGATTCAGCTGACGTCCGTCCTGGCTAAAAGTGTAGGACACAGGAGGGCTGTGTCTGCTCTTCATCAGCCAAAGCATTTAACTGGGCCACTAAAATAATCTGCTCCAGACAAGTGAGTGGAAGTGACTTTAAATAAGCTCTTACAGTCATTCAAAGACTGCAGGGCAAGTTCAGTTGGCTTGTGTGCCGTTACTGAGAGGTGATATGATCTGTTCCCGCAGACTTTTCCCCCGGAATCAGCGGTTTGGTATGGGTGGACAGGTCAGCACGGTAGTGATGTTTATACCCACGAGAGACACGTGATACGGGTCTGGCTTTGTGTTGTGCTTGTGGACATAGCAATCTCATACATTAGCAAGCTTCTACTTTAAGCTTGGCTTCATTTCACATGTAACTCATGGGTTTTGGCTCAGCTAAGAGGGTGTGTGACACATCAGCTTTGCATCTTTATTGTGTGGTCTCGGCTAATGTAACAGATAAGCTGTGGCCCTACAGATACGTATTATATCAAAATGCTTAGCCTGCAACTCTTAACAGTTACGCAACATGATTCACTGTGGCTCGGCCACTTTCTTCTCACCTGAGCCACAGGTGATGAGACTGTATCCTCGCTGTCTGTCTGACTTAATTCACAAAGGTATGATGACCAAGTATATGTATGTGAAAGTCGTAAACATAAGTTTCAAAGTGAGCACTTTTATTATTCTGCATCTTTTTTTCTAATAAATTACCTTTTTTTTTTGTTTGTTTACATATTAAGCTTGGAGTTTGTTTTCATTAAGTGTGCTGTGTTGTAATTGTAATTTTTATGAATGATGTATGTTAAATTGGCTGATATTATCAGATGATTGTGGCCTTTCATAAACATACATTAACATACAGGATGTTGCCCAATATGAAAGCTTTACTGAAAACTGCTACTACTGAGTGGAAAGTGGGAAGCCACATTAGCAGTGAGTGGTTTGAAACTCCATTGTTTTTTGGCCATTGTTACAACAGTGGCGATAGCAAAACAGCAGCAGCAACAAAGACGATGGCAAGCAGCAAGTCTGGGTTCCAGTTCCTTAAACACCTCTGGGAGATAAAACCTTTTTAGTCATGCCATCAGCTTGTTGTGAAGCACTTGGATGATAACCCTGACCATAAACATCATAGAACAAAAATCTAAATCTCACAGCTTGAGATCTCTAGATCTTCAGACACCTAGAACAGTAAATGCATTCATGAAATTGCTTGGAAAAGTGCAATGTCTACACTTTAATTTTGTTGTTCATGCTACTATATATAGTAAAACATAGAACAGGGGTATTCAATTAAAACTTAACGAGGTCCAGTTAAAGAATTTCCTCACACAAAGGACCAGAACATAAAGTTCCACATGTGTTGTCATTCAATGCAAGATATTCAGAAATAGCCCGGCAGTTGTGTAAGTGTCTGTACACAGTCAACAAAAGGCTGTGAAATAAAACAAAGTACAATTCAATTACAAATTTCCACAATAAGCTGGAGGGTAATCTAATAATAAAAGATTAATAAAATCTCATTTTCTAATTTCACATGTAAACCATCTCAGCTTCAGCTTCTCTTCTCCGTCAGTCCCTCCCCTGTCTTACTTTTACAGACTTCTGCATCTCATGCCCTCATGCAGTTTTCTGTTTTCACAAGCTTTCTTAGTTAAGGATTTGATAGGTTGAGTAGTGTCACGTGGGATAAGTTATAGAGCATGTGATTTGTCTCCTGTTTCCTGTGTGCAGACAGTGAGCAGCGCAAAGACGAAAGAAATGGTTGCACAGATTAAAAGAACTTTACCATAAATAGGAGAAAAATTGCACAGCGTCAAACAGAAACTGAACTGTGTCTGACATGATCATGCTGGGGACCTTCTCACTCAGTTGCATCATGTAGATCCAGGGGTAGCATTAAAACTGCCTTAAACTATTTACAGCAGTCTGAAGCTTGAGATTTAGCTTCACAAGGATTGCATGTCCTGAAATCATAAACAGTCTTTGTGTGTGTACGTACGTGTGTGTGTGTGTGTGTGTGTGTATATATCTATATATATATATCTATATCTATCTCTCTATCTCTCTATAGAGAGATAATCTCTATCTCTATATAGATATAGAGTTAGAGATAGATATAGAGTTAGATATATAGATAGATCTAGATATCTATAGATCTAGATATCTATATATGCAGAGAGAGAGAGAGAGATTAGCGCAAGTATGCTAATGTTATTTGACTATGGTTCAGTAAATGATTGCATATTAAAAAAAACTGCAGTTATCTCATAGTTAAAACTGCAATAACCCAGTTTCATTGTTGTTTTTTTTAGTCATCCATTTCATTCTCAAATGGTAGATGTAGCAACACTGTGCAAACTAGCAATGTTGTGTTTCACATACATTTCTGTCTTTTTTTAGCTGCTGAGTGCTTCTGCTGCTACCAGATACTGCTTTATTAGTCATGCTTTTCTCCTTTGTGCATTTTTTATAAATGTATTTTTGTACTATTTGTTCTCAGGACAAGAACAATTGTATGCAGATGTTGGCTGTGAGGTTTTCTGTGTCAAGAAGACGCTTCTATGCTGAGACTTGACACTCTACCTCAGTCCACGTGGAGTCCACGCCATCTTTTCTACCTCTTAGGACACCTGCTGTTTTTTTCTTTCCTACCTCAGCACATTCTATATCATAGTTGTTATCAGCCAACAGACTTCAGTTTATGACCAGGCTGTCAAGTTTTAGTCATCCAGTCATGGTCTATCACAGTTGACTGGTTTTGTTCTTGCTTAGTAGCCACCATCATCACAGCCTTTGACAGCAGGAGCAAACTGAAAGAACCATGTCACATTGGAGTTTGTGATGTTGGAGCCCTGTGCTGGACCATAGAAAAAACAGGGTTGGAGCCGCAGAGACATTCCTCAGTTTGTGGTTGGCTATGAAAATGATCAACGTGACATGGGCCAAATGGACGCAGGCATGAAGAACGAGATGTTTCGAGAAGAGGAAATGGACGATGATGATGAGTCGGTAAGTAGCAGGTTTACAGTATTAATATAGTTACAATACACTGTTACAGTGGGCAAAGAAGGTCTCATTTTATAACAGAACAGGAAGCTGCAGTGTTGGACATTTTTAGGCACGAGGACGTGACGGGGCTGGAAACTTATAAAAGTTATCTTTGGAATTGGATAATGGAAAAAGAAATGGAAACAAAAATACACAAAGAATGGCATGAGAACAGTGTAGCAGATAAACAGTGGTGAGGCTTCTGGGCCTTTGTGTCCTTTTGCAATAAACAGACTATAAAGTAGTGCTTCATTAGGAGCCGTGACTTTTGTCTCTGTCTTTGAGATTTGCGACATTAGCTTCGTTAATAGGATTGTGGCTGAAACTAGTTTGTGTAGTAATCTTGTATCCAATATATTCTCCATAAATGTGATGAAGTGTCCCTATCACTAAAGCTTCTGTTTCTTTTCATGTGATGTTTAATGCATTTGCAAGGTTGCAGGAACCATCATATTTTCAGGTTTTAGAAAGGGTAATTACAGATTTAATGTTATGACGGTCATCCACGGTTGTTCTGCTAGCCCTGTGAGACTATAGTGCTCATTACCCACCAGATGGGAAGTTGATGAAACTACTGTTGTAAGATCCTTATCAGATGAGGAAAGGGAATTCAAAGTTTGGCTCAAGGAAAGATTGTGCCGCAACTTATACACCGCTCTGTCTCCTCTGCTGTGGTCCTCTTTATTATTACACCTGATGCAGCACTCTGAGCTGGACAGCTTCAGTTTGTGTTTTTGCACTTTTAAAATATATTTTTTTTGGGTGTCATAGCTGCAGTACTAATTAACAACCCCTCAAAAAAAAAAATCTATATTTAAATGTAATAAACAGTCAGAGCGAAGTTTAGAAGCAACTGAAGGTGTCTTATTTCTTTGTCGGTCACTCTCTAAACCCTCACTAAACTGCTCACTCATCAAGTGAACACAGAAGAAAGAGAGCTTGCTTTGTGCTTCCAGTTGGACAAGATGATGTTGTCACAAACCAGTACTGTCCATAGGTTTGATGCAAATTCTTTATTGTGAAAAAAATGGCAAAAGGAGTAGAAAGAGTGACTAAAACTAAGCTGGTTACTTAAAAATGAGGAGAGCTGAAGCTTAATGGTTACTGCTTTGAATTAGAGGGATGTCATTTGGATAGTTACTCATTAAAATGAGTAAATTAAATGTCTATCCCAACAAATATCTCAATATTCAAATAACTGGGTTTGTCCCTACACAACAGTGCAGATGCAGGCTTGTAACTATCCCCTCAGGTCGACGTCGGTTTTAATCACCGCACACCTAGTTGATTACCATTGGTTAGCATTTAGCATGTAGTTTCTAAATATTCTATAATATTCCAAAGCAAAGAAAAAGGGGTGTGTGTGTGCGCGCGCGTGTGTGCGTGCGTGTAAATATGCAAAAGTTTGTTCCAAAGTTTAAAAAGAAGTCTGTTATGCCCCCGGTTTTATTACCTCTGTCCAACCCCAGCTATTGTCTCAGTAAAGCAGAGCTAATGATTAGCTTGCTAATGAAACAGCTCTAGCTTGTTAGTATGTTGCTGTATTATTTAACCTAAATTTACTGCTGTGCTGTGAACTGATAGCTAATGATAGGAAACAATCTCTGCTGCCCACATGTCTTCACTATACATGTGTAGTGCACACTTTCCTTTTTTGATAGTATTATTGTTGGTGTTAGCTTATGCTGCAGCTTTTTATTTCTACTCTGGCTTTTTTGCTGCTGTGATAATGTAAATTACCCAACTGTGAGATTAATAAAGCCCACCTTTACACTGCCCGGCCACTCTGACATGTTGTCAGGGTTAACTGACTCTTGTCTTCTCTAGCTTAACCTTCTCTGCCCTCTTCCTTGCTCCACCAGCCCTTGGAGCGGCAGATTGTGGTCGGCATATGCGCCATGACAAAGAAATCCAAATCCAAGCCCATGACTCAGATCTTGGAGCGCCTTTGTAAGTTTGACTACATTGATGTAGTCATCTTTCCTGAGGAGATCATCCTGGAGGAGCCTGTGGAGAGATGGCCCCTTTGCGACTGCCTCATCTCTTTCCACTCCAAAGGTAAAAATTGCAAACTGGAGCATCCTGTTGCATGAGGAGAACTGCGAAGGTGGGAGGGAGACATGGCTGGGTGATATTAGGATTGAATCCTTACCTGGTTTAAGTTGGATTTGGAATCCAAATTTTTTTTATTTACTTTTTGTGATTCATGTTTTGTTTTTGTTTTTTTAATTTTTTTTGTACCTAAACAAGATACCGAGATGCTTCTCATGACAGATCGGTTCATTAGTCCTTTGTTCGTGCCAAATTTACACATACTGGGGGCAGTGTAAGTAAGTAGTTGCTAAATAGTCGCCAAGTTTTCAGACTTAGACTTAGCATCAGACTTACTATCTCTGCACTCATTTAGATCAAATTCTCTGCTTGATTTAAATAACTGCAGATATCCTTAATCTGCTCATTCCAGGCACATTTTTGAATTTGTGTAATTTTTCCCTCAGACTCGGATCCATCTGTGTGTGAATGAGTCATGTTAGTTTCATGTAGGATCCCTTTTTTCTTTTTCTTTTTTTTTTTTGATTTGATTACATTTTTAGTTTCTTAGCATGCACACGAGGATGCATTATGAGGCCCGCGCTATTATTTTTGCAGACGTTTCTCCTGTGCAGGCAGTAAATGCCTGTTTATTAACCCATTTATTTTGACCACCTCACATGTTCAAGTTCACATTTATGACAAGAGACTTTCT
>VUQR01024634.1:8508-20281 GCA_015108515.1 Hemichromis elongatus
CGCGCACGTCATTCTATTCATTTACCTTAACCAAGGCCCGCAAGTGCAGCCCTTGTCACCTCTTGAGGTCTTTACACAGCCATGCATGATCCCTTTTGCGATTAAAAGTTTAACACTTTTTTTTTTCTTTTTCTAGTAACTTTCTCTCAACCTGCCTTTTCAGCTACGGTGAGTAAATCGCTGCATTTTTCCAGGGGTGACATCTGGCAGAGCAGCGAATGAGTGTGAATTTGTTGCTTTCAGCTGTGACTCATATCAGCCTGTTGAAGCTGCGTGCTACCTCTACCACAACAGATTTCTGCTCCTGAGTAATTGTTGGTCATTGCTCCCGAAAGGGAAAATATGGCTGGTTATGAAAGGAAGAGAACGATTTTTTGCTTCTTTTTTTTTTTTTTCTGGCTTTAACCATAAATCTGACCTCTTTTAATGAAGCCTAAACAGTGTGTGGAAGTAAAAATGATCTAAATTTCATTTTTTTTTGCCTGGAATGGGATGATTTTTATATCCTGTCCTTCTCCAAACACCCCCAACCTGTCCCCCCTCCCCGAGCTTGGTTCTGTCTGAGGTTCCTTCCTGTTAAAAGGGAGTTTTTTCTTCCCACTGTTGCCAAGTGCTTGCTAAAAGGCAGTAAACGGATACAAAACTGAAATGAATAATTTTCCAAAATTGACCTAAAATGCACAAAGATTGAAGTATATTTAGTTTTTGTGCACTGAGGCGGTTCTGAGTCCAATCTTAATCTATTTAGATGAATTTTAAATCCACCAGTGTGGGTTTTAGGCAATCTTTAAACTGTGAAATTGTATGTACCATATCTCTTTGTTTTATGTGATGGTGGTGACAGGGTTTAAAGGGGGGCCTTGACAGGCTCATATAAACTGTCCATGTTCTCACCACAGAGAGGTGATTTATTCTGATTTACCCAATAAGACAGTTTTAGGACAGTTTGGGACTTGTTGCTACTAGTTATCTGCTAGGTACCTAGTTACCTAGCAGATAAGTCAAATGAATGAATGGAATTTACTTAGCTTCACTCCATCCTCTCATCCAGATACAGTCAAGCTTCTGGTTGTATCCCGAAAAGCCAAACAGAGCTCTAAAACAGTCACACAAATGATGATGCTCCACCAAGTTGCTCCATCCATATCACAAGTGAAATCTATGGCATAGACATCACAGTGAAAATGTGTCAGAAATAGTGAGCTACCCCAAGTTGTCGTACTGATTTAGCCCTCTCGTACATCTGTCTTTCTCTTTCTTACCAACGAATAATTTAAATAGAGTAGATCAGTCCATATTCTCACTGACTTATTTCAAAAAGCACTCATGGGAGGAAGCATGGGAGAAAATTTCTGTAACTGCCAGCAAGTCATGCTGCGCTTAACTGTTCAAAATGTGCTAATTTATCTTCTCGTTGCTTTTCTGGGGCTCATAGAAGATCACCTTCTTGGCAATTATGATCAGACTTATTCCATTATATGCAGAATGATTTATGCTCATCCTTGTTCTTAACTCAGGTTTTCCTTGAAGACCAGTGTTATAATAATGTTTTATTCCACCCATTGTAATAAGCCATATAAGAAGTAATAGGGCTGTAATACAGCCATTGTAAGACACTTATTAAAATGATGGTAAAATGAGTATGTGTTAATGTTAGTATTATAAAATGCTTACTGTTACTGGTTCCTATGAAAGGCTAAGTTCACACTTCCTGCTTCCACTGAAATTAAGAGGATAAGTAGCAGCCAGCTGCTGCTAGTCAGATCCACTTGATTAACTGATCATCGGTACGTGTGAGCGCTTCTATAACAGCAGAAATGTTGGCAGTTTGCTGGTCTGCAGCATTCAGGTGTGTGTTTGCACAATGCCACAAATTCAGACCGCGCAGATCTCGTAGAAACTGCAAAAACCCAAGAGCTTCATCTGAGACTCTACAGGCCTCAGTCAGCTTGGTAAACGTTAAGGTTCAGGACAGCTTAATTGGAAAAAGACTGAATGAGTGTGGCTTGTTTGGAAGGGTTGTCAGGAGAACAAAGCTACATCTGAAAGAAGATAAAGACTTCCAAATTGGACATGTTTGGTCACAAAACGAAACTCAGCATTTTACCATAAACACGTCATATTAGCCGACAGCTCTGTGGTGGAGTGGTCATGATTTGGGTTTGTTTTGCAGCCACAGGACCTGGACACCTTACTGTGAAGTCCCCTGTATACCAAAGTATCTAAGGCGAAAGGTGATTACATCTGTCTGAAATTTAAAGCTCAATCCAAAGTGGGCCATGCAACAAGAGAATGATTCTAAAAATCTACAACAGAATGACTGAAAAACAAAAGTATCAAAATGTTGCAGCGGCTCAGTCAAAGGCCGGACCTCAACCTGATTGAAATGCTGGGACCTTAAGAGAGCATGCAAACTTCAATTAACTGAAGCAATGTATGCAGTCCTACAGAAATGTTCTTTTTTATTTTACGGTAATTATAATGCATTTAATAAGAGTTTGCTATCCCTTTTTCACAGCCAGCGGGTCTAAGACAGATGCCTCATGAGCATCTATACACCCTTGTACGAGTTATTTCATCTATTAGAAAGTTCTTAGTGCCGTTTGGGTTTGTTCCCTAAATTTGTGTTACAAGAATTCAATTTTGAATAAGACAATGAATTTGTTTAAAAGAGCCCGTGGTCTCTCTCCATCTCCGTCAGCATCCAGTGATTTTCTCTGCCACTGTCATGATTCAAAGCTCAAACAGCCTTCACAGATTTGTACCGTATGGACACATCCCACCAAAGTTAACCGTGAAGATTTCTCAGAGATGGTTTCTGGGTAATGGTTTCCATGCTGTTTCATCATCAAAATACTGGAGTTATGAGATCAGCAGAAAGAAAAGACAGCCCTCAACTTATCCTCGCCCTCCATTCAAAGATGATTATATTATTTTATCACGCTTCAAAGACTTGATGCGAGCCTAAAGATTTATACCGGCACCCAATCTGCCGGCGCTTAGTTGGATCTTGGTTCATTTCAGCCTCAGCCTCCCTCCGTCTTTCTGCTGACTCTGTGCAATCCGGGGAGGGTGAGTAAATCTAATATAAAGGCGTTATTGATTTGCAGGTCCTTAATCACTTTGATTTGGCCCAGTTTTCACTGACCCCCACTGCAGCTATGAGTTCCCCAGGGGTGGGCCTTCGGTATGGCGGCAGATACTCGGAGGCAAATGCAATTTTTCTCAGATGCCAAAGAGATTTAAAAATCCTATCATCAATCATCTCATCACTAATATTTATACATGTGATGTGGCGATCGATAGTCCTTCTTTATTCAGCTCATCGGCATGCCGGAGGAACTTTATGCATAAGTCTGGTGTGCATATGTGTCTATACGGCATATGTGCTTTGTCTCACACCTTGTAGCTTCTAAACCAAAGTATTGTCTGGTTTCTTATGGCATTTGAAGCTCATGTTTTGGGTGAAATGCTTAAAATCTGATGCTTTTTGACATGCTAGGAAGACAAACGGTAAATATGGACAGGAAGACATTTCCCCGAAAGGTGAGACAAAAAGTCCTGAAATGAAACAATCCCGTCACCATTTGCACTGGAGCTGACCCATGTAAGCCCTTCAAGAAACAACATGTTAGGTTACATCTATGTAAAATGTATGTAATTAAGTAAGTAAAATTGTATTTCCGTAGCGCTTTTCAATATATAGATATGATAACGAGCTTCACAACAAAAAACAAACAAAAAATCCCCAAAACAAGATCTCAGCCTTTCGACAAGTAATAAATGAGCTATAATAATTCAAATACGATGAAATAAAAGCATGAATAATAATAAACACGAGTGAACTGGTTGAACTGGTAGTCATACATGACCATGCCATAACACGACCTGCTCCGTGTTTGACAGATGATGTGTTATTCTTCAGATCTCAAGTTTTTTCTCCATTTCTCTACACTTTTTTCTTCCTGTCATTCAGGTTCAGGTTCAGGTTGGTTTCATCTGTTTTAATCATTGTTTCCAGGTCTGTGCTGGCTCTTCTAGAGAGTTTTTGGTTTAATCTGGCCTTCCTGCTGTTGAGTGTAACCAGTGGTTTGCACTGTGGTATAAACCCTGTGTTTCAATCAATGAAGGTTGATTGTAGATCTGACAGTGATACGTCTAGCTTTTTAAGGCTGTTTTTTATTGGTTAGATGTCGTGAAGCTGTTTTTTTTTAAGAATGGAAATAATTCTGTCATCATCCACGTTATTTGTCTTGCATGCATCTTCAAACGTTTTGCTTTCACTTGCTGTTTGCCTTTTCTTTACAGTCTGCATACTTTCAGGTGAAAAATTGCATATACAGAGCAATAATGTTAAACAAATCATAAAACACTTAATCACACAGTTGTCACAGGTCTCTTAACTTTAAAATGCAACAGTAACTTGTAATAACAGCTTGTGTTGACTTACCTTGGCATATTCTTGGCGAGAACAGTTTTCACAAGGTTTAACTTGCCTCCTACTTGAATTAAGGCTTCCACCTTAATTCAGCTGCCACTGTTAGTGAGGTCCAGCACTAAGTGGATTAAGCTCTATGGACACTCTCCGACTCTCTGCTGCAGTCATCGCATCCTCATCACATAGCATCGAAATCACCTACACTGGTGCAATGTTGCACCTGTCTCTGCAATGTTGAATGCAGAGATGCAACACTCCTGTAGCGGTGCAGCGGTGCAGCAGGGTCACAAATTAGGGTTCGTGTTGCACGTGTCTTTTCAGTCGCTGTTTGATTGATTCGGACAACACTTGTTGTTTCTTAACTTGAGCATTACAGTGCAGAAAGAAGGCCGTGTGATCAAAGTGAACTCCAAGTCTATAATTAATACCAATAACTTTGACAGGAAACAAACTCCATATATATTTTATTTGTGTCTCTCAGCAGCGTTCACGTGTGATCCTGTGTGAAGGATGAATCCATTAGCTGTGCAGCTGATATCATGAACCAATTGTGTCACTTGGTAAACAATGCTAATTAAGAGAGACAGTGGGATTGCCTCCGTGACCCTTTCTCCCCCAATCCATGTTTGTTTGTTTTTATTGTTCATGCTAATTAGACTTAATCTCCTGTTCTCTCGCTGTGGACTCTGACCAGCGCCGGGTGTGCATGATCCAGCCAATCAGGTGCAACGATACTGTAATGTTGAGATGTAGAGGAGGGAGAGGGGTAACTGCTCCGAGGGCACATAAAGACGGGAGAGGAGAGGGAGTTTGAGCTTATAGCTGGACTTGTGTGTGAGGGAGTGTGTGTGTGTGTGTGTGTGTGTAGGGGGTATCATGTCGGGTGGGGCCCCTGGCAGCCATTGTCTTGCAGTACAATGATATGGCTCACAAGTGAGCAGTGGGCCAATAATGAGGAGGAGGCCCCGCTGAACAGCGTGTCCCTGCCAATTGTTCTGCCGCCACAGTGGGAAAATGGAGCTGTCGACACACACACACACACGCACGCGCGCACACACAAACACACTCCTAACACCTTCTTTTGCTGTATGCCTACTCCCACTCTCCTCTTTCCACGCAACACACACATGCACTCCTCCCCACCATCTCATATCTCTGACATGGGGAGTGTGTTCGCTAATGGCTAATTAAAACAGGACTACTATTAATGAATGGCCAAGCAGCAGACATGATAAGGAAACTTAGAGGGATGAATTAACACATCCTTAACATGTCATCCCAGCCAGCTGCAGCCCACTGTGTGTGTGTATGTGTGTGTGCGCACATAGCAGTTGCTCCACTTGCACTTATTATATACTGTAGTCAGTATGTGTATATATGCAAACTTGTTTTCTGCATCTTTAAACTCTTAAAGGATGAGAAGAAGAATATGTGAGAGACTTGGTGTAGGTTTTCGCGTAAGTGATGGATGCCATTACTTCTTGCTTCTTTGAACTCTTTTTATTTGATTCATTTAGAACACAGAAGGCGAAAAGTGAGTTTTATGACTATAATAATAATCGTGTTCCTGTTTTCTCCACATAATGTGTAGTAAATTGTTAAAATTGTGAAACTGAAAAAAGCATCGTGTCTCTCAAACCAGAAGAAGCCCAGAAGCTAGCTAGATAGAGAGGAGAGCCTTCATGTTATGTTAGCGTTTGCATTTTTGTTTAATTTGTCATGTATAATGATAAAAATAGCATCATGGCTAAAGGCAGATTGCTTCCAGGGGATAAGAGTCCTGTCTGAGGAAGCACCTGCTAGCTAAGCACAGATCACTTTTAGGTTTGCTAAAGCTGTCACTTTGATGGAAACCAAGAAATATGGTTCACTCCTGTTGTTTAGTCAGTAAATTTACTCAGATGTAAAGGTGTGTACACCTACACCTGTAGCCAACAGGACAAGCTAACTGCAAGGACGATGTTCATATTTGGAAATGAAAAAGTACTTTAATGAGTTACTTTACTCATGGGGTAACATTGTAAGCAGTACTCCATACTTTCAACCTGCTGGTAGCCTTATACTCATTATTTAGGCCTTTTTCAGAGATGAACTGGACAATATGTGGAAAAGCGACACCGCGCATTATCTAAACTTCCTGTCTACTGTAGCATACAGCTGGAGACGGTGCTCTTTAAACATGCAACAGTAGTGGGACTCTCTGGTTCAGGTGAACCCTAATGCTGCACGGGCAAATTGTCCTGGAGATAGGACGCCTTCAAAGGACAGTTTCCTGTGCTGTTCTTACATGGACTCATGAACATGGGACTGACTCTGTACTCAGGAGAGGCAGGGCGGAGACCCTTTCATGTCTCATCTGTCTAAACAGGACATTTGCATTCACGCATGGAGCTTTATGGCCTGTTTATGTTTGTCGCCTTGGTCACCTTGCACGCGTTGAGGGTGCAGGTGCTCCGCAGTATTCTCCTAAACAATCGGCAACAGTCACCACTCAGAGAAAACTTTCACATCAGCACTGGTATGCGAGAAAAAGAAGTTAAAACTGGAAGAAAAATAAATAAAACCTTTAGTTTCCTTGATGTCATTTTGCAGACCTTGCAGAACAAACATCTAAAATATAGCTGATCCGTTGTCATCAAAAAGCTTTCGTAGTATTTGCCACAGTTGAGTAAGAGTTTGAGAAACTTCTTGGTAACAGTTTTAAAGAGGGTAAAAGGTGCCGGTAATGTATTAGTGTTTGTTTTAGAAAGATCTCTGCAGCCGTTGGCTAGCACAGCTTTGGGGATCGGAGCGCTGGGAGCACAGGGGTGAGCTTCATGGGGCATGATGGGTCGCTGCATGCAACCGAGAGGTCACCAGAAGCCATTACTGGGGGCAGGAAGTGGAATTATGCACGGCTACCTGTGGGTTTGTCCCTGTGGCTGTGCAGCGAGGGTCACTCATGGCTCAGTTGCTGCCCAGTGAGCCCTGTCTGCTGGTCGTGGCGCTGGCGATGAAGCAGGATTGTAAAGGAAGATAGGAGGTGTTGTGTGCGTGTGTGTGTTTTTTTAACTGGACGTCGGAGTTTATTGTGAGGAAGTGAACATTAACGAGTGAGTCCCCTCCGGGATCTGTGTGCGAACGGAGTGTTACGGATGACCGAGTTGCACATTTATGCTGCTAATGATTGACACTTTGTTGTACGACTCCTCCTCGCTGCCACTGTCAGAGATGCTTTTTGTGAGAGCTCAGCACATTTAGAGGGCGTGCAAGGTAGTTCTCAGAGCACACACTGACATACACACTACCCTCTTTTTTCTCTGACAGTAATTTTGTCTCCTAAACACACACACACACACACACACACACACACACACAGACACACACAAAAACTGTCATTTTCACACAAAAAAAAAGCATCCACACGGGAGGCGAGAGACCGGGGTCAGAGATGGGAGAGATGAGGGGGATCCGGGGTGGATGGAGTGAGAAAAGAGGAGTAAAAAGTGCTGAACACATGAGATGAAGATGTGTAATGATTAGCTACCAAATCGGCTGGTATCAGGAGGCCGTTTGGGGCTTTGTGGTTGCCTTCATGCTCTGTCAGCTTAGCCCCTCTGAACGGCAGGAAAAACCCATTTCCTAGCCAGTGGCAGTGTGACCAGTGTAGGACACTCTGAGAAAGAAAAGCCAAAACAGAGTGTGTGTAACATTGTTTAAAGTTTAATATGTCACTGTCATATTCGCTGCTATAGCGATAGTTATGGTACCGTTCTGCTCTGTGGTGTTAAATACTAAAACAGCGACACTAGTGAAAGAAAATATCTGTATAGAACAAGAGTAAGACTCCTTGTGGTAAAAAAAAACAAAAAACAAAACATAAATTATTGTTTTTGCGCTATTTTCTGCTTTCAGTCAAAGCAGATCAACCCACCCTTAAAGGAACAGTGTGTGAAATCTCACCACTAGATGTCAGTAAACTGCAGATTGCAGTCAAAGTTCACCTCAGCTGTCAACACGCCCGGTGTACATGTCCATTTACTCTAGAAGAGACTGTAAAACTTTGAGAAGGAGACTGATACGAGTCCATGTCCCTCAAACTGGTCTGAGCTTTCCAAAAAATGTGATTAATCACAATCAATTTGTGATTTAACAAGGAGCGGCATCACTGGTCCCAACCCAGCATCAGGTGGGTTGGTGAGGCCTTACCAGTTACCAGTAGAGCTAGCTAACCTTAGTTGACTTGGTCACTTGTGGCTTCAAAAAATAAAAAACAATGTGATAGAGGCTGGACACCTTAGTCCATGAACCAAGTGGTAACATGACAGTGGCTCCATCCATCTTTTTTATACAATCTATGGTTTGTCCTCCAAATCCAGCATGAACGAATACTGATACAGCACATCGTTCAGTGATGGTGTTTAAACATCACAACACATAAACTCAAATCTTACAATTCTCGAGGTTCCAGGAAGCACCTTAAACACGCATGCATTCACATCCACCTCTGCTTGTCGCACGCATAAGCCAATGATTCATGCAAACACACAAGCCTGTGCACAGTTTGTCCCACACTCAACGCTGACACCCTTCTATCCCCCCAAGAATACACACTCCCTCAAACACTAACAGATTGGCCACAGAGTGACGTGTGTTTCTTCTTGATCAGTAAAGCTGATGGATTTAGGCAGGTCTCTCCCCGGTGGCTGCTTTTTGCGAGCTACGGCTCAGCAGTATTAGCTGACTGGCTGGTACTCAGAGGTCAGAGGTCACCCTGTCTGTCTGTGCTCCCTTCAGTAATCTCCCTTTCCCTCGCCAAGCGTCCCTTTCCACATATTAAATCACACTTGACACACCTGGAGCGCAGAAGCAGCTTCATCCATATTTTACCCTGGCGCCGTTTTTATAATACCGCAGCACTTTTTCTTTTTTTTTGTAGGGTGGCAAACTGATATATTTATTAACTGACCTGCACCAGAGCTGCGTGCGGGTGTGGGTGGGGTTGAGGGGGAGAGAAATAATCGGGTTTGTTCAGGAAATAAAATGAAAAGGAGCTGTGACAAGTTTATGAAGTAAGCAGAACGGCCATTCATTACTCTCCCGAAACCCCCTTCGGCGGTTTCCCTGCGCCGGGCCGCGCGGCTCTGCGAGTGTTGGCGCGGCGGCAGAGTGAGCAAATTGTCAGGGAGAATCTTCCCTGGTGTTATAACTTAGTCCTTAAAGGCCTATTATTTCTGAAGAGACCCTCCGCCCAAACCAGCTTACTGTCATAACTCAGGGGAAGGAGCACCCCCCCACCACCACCACCATCACCTCTTTCCTTTCTGGTGGCAGGAGGAAAATGTTTATGGAGGAGGTAAATAATTCAATCGGGGTGCTTCATCGCGCAGGGGGCCACGCTGTCATTCACCTGTTCCGAGTCTTTTTGCTGGTTTCTTCTCCGTTCGGCACCAGGAGAGGATGAGTACAGTTTGCCCTTTTTTAACCACAATTTAGCAGAGTGAAGCCCTTTAAACATATGTGGAGAGGCAGGGTTAAGTGGGGGAAAAACAGGAAAAATACCCACTTGTGCGGTGTGTGTTTGGTGTGTAAGGTTACACACTTGTCACCTGCTTCACGCGTTCTCACCTAAAGTACTTTTTAGGGTTTTCAATGAATTATGTCTAAATATCCCGCCTGCATTGTTACCCAGCGTTTTACATATTTTATTTTCCTGTATTTCAGCTTGGAGAGTCTAAGATATTGAGGAAATAAAACTGCCGTTGATGTTGTTTTTTGGGTTTTTTGTTTTTTTTTTACAGAAACTAAGAGTGCATGTCAAACTGATCCACAGAGGTCACATGGTTCGGTAAATCATCCGCTAAATTTTCCGTCGTCCTCCTCTCGAGCTCTCATTTCCTGTCCCGTTTCCTGTATTTTGTCCCCGCTTTTCATTCCACCCACGACTGCCCTTTTACTGTCCCTTAGTTTTTTCCTCTCTCTGTGCCCATCGCATTTTTCTCTCTTTTTCTCTGCCTCTGTCTCTGTGGGGAAATATAAGCAAATTAAAAATCCATAATCATCCGTTAAAAACGGTCTCGCGGCCTTCTGCAGTTTGCAGCTTGTCCAAGCAGCCTTTTAGGAGAGAGACCTCGGGAAAAAAAATGTCAGAAGTAGCTCGAATTTTTATTGTCTGCATGTTTTCAGGAGCTATTTCAGTAATCAGATGTGATTTCATTTATCCGCCAAGGCGAGAGCAGAGGTATGCGATCGGTCACATGTCGGCCTGTTAGTGAGGCAGAGCGAAAACTGCAAGGCTGAATTTGACAAAACTTGATGGCGAGGTGGAAAACGGGCAAAGTAAGATAAGGAGGAGACAATAAGTTATATATATGTTTAAAAAAATCTGTCTTTCTCCTAAAAATATTACCTATAAAAACAACTGACTTATTAACTATGCCGATAAAGACACCGATACAAGTCGATGTTTCTGACGCTAAACTGAGCTTTACAGTGGGAATTACTGGCTCCTACCAGTGTTGGGTGTAACGCGATACTAAGTAACTCGTTACTGTAATTAAATTACTTTTCTACTGAAAAAGTAGAGTAACGGATTACTGTTCATTTTTAGGTATTTTAAATACAGTTACACACAATGTACTTGCGATAATCTGTAAAATAACTAAGCTAGCTCATTATCATCATTTAAATTCATTAATTTATCTTCTAAAGCTAAACGTAAACTCTGCCGCTATAACATTGATGCAGTGCAGGTGCACGTCATTTCGCGCCAGTTTACTACAAGTCGTATCCCGAAGTGGAAGATGTCGGACTCGGCTGAAGCGAGTGGCTGTTTTATGAAATGGAAATATTCCCGTCACTTCACTTTTCTAAAACAAGCAGACAAGAACATTATAGTAATATGTAAGCTATGTCCTGGGGAGAAAAAAACTATCGGCCGCTGTCAATAGCACGAGTAATCTGCTGAAGCACCTTTTACTGTCCCACGGCACCACAGGCAAACCCTTCTGAGTGATCCTTGTTCATCATCCACGGATAACACCGCGGCAACTCCTGCTAAGCAGGCAAAACTTGATTTTACTTCAGCAGCACAGAAAGTGTCTGAAGGTGAGCTTAAAAAAATGATTGCAGGCTACATTGTGGAAGAGATGCTACCGCTGCGTACTGTAGAGTCTCCGTCTTTTAGGTGCATATTAAACAAAACACCTGTGTGTGGCAGCAGCACTGCCCGTTCTAAAAACCTTTTCTACTTACTTAGATAAGTGTTATGCCGACATGGAAATAGAGCTTAAAGGGACATTCGAGAGTTTGGAATATATTTCCACGACTGCTGACATTTGGACCAGCCATAACAAA
>VUQR01024635.1:15673-43090 GCA_015108515.1 Hemichromis elongatus
TTTCAAGCCAACAGCTAACACTTACTTGCCTGGTATGCAAGTTGCATCCATAAACTGTAACAGTAACCGACTGATTCAGCAGAAAGCTAGAATTTCACTCACTAGAACTAAAGCTCAAATGTCTTGGATGGTGTGTAATGCATAGCAAGCCATAATATCAGGCAGGTCAATGTGACTAAAATTATGTAAAACGCGCCAACAGCACAGTTCAGTCAGAATTGGCTGAGGTCAAGTCAAGCAAATGGCTACACCTATAAATCAAAGTGGCTCCTTACCCACTTGTAGAGTTGTTCTGAAGTGGTAAACTATCCCTAGATGTCAGAACTAGACTATAAATTTATTTTTAAAGTTGGAGATTTTAACATGTTCATTTGAAGAACTGCAGTTTTTGGCATTTGCAGATTGACCTAATTTCTCAGTGCCAAGGTTGCTGCTCGGTTGTCAGCTACTACTTGATTTATAGTACCTGGTTAAACTACTACTATGCATTTCAACAATCCAAACTTTGTGCAAATCTGTATACTGCATTGTTCTGATTAACGCAAGCACATTGGTGTCTTGTATAATTACAGCATATTAACATTTTATTTAAGAGAGTTCTTATCCTTGTGGTAAAACAAAATGTTAATAGGCTCCAAATATATTTATGAAATGGACATTTGGGTATTGCAATAGCTAAAATTCTGCCAATGTAGTTATGGAGATTTTCTAAGTTTTGTAACTCTAATGGTCTGTATATACACTTTCAGTCTGTTCAGAGGTTTCCTTGTATTTCTCTGTTTTTCATTAGCTTCAAGTCCAAGATAATGTAGCTCAGTTTGACTCTTGATGGTAGAGCTGTGCAATTGCACAAGTGCATTAATGCAAAACAATGGGCACTGCATGGCATAGGTTCTATGGCGATGACTCAGTGTTATAAATTAAACTTGGTGGGCCGTCCCACCTATAAAAGTTGGCCAATCAGCTTTTATAGGCGCCAGCAGCCTCAACTTACAAACTCTTACTGTTTGCATGTTCACACTGAGGCTCCACTCAAGGAGTGGGTTATAAAGCAAAATGCCAGGCTTACTGACTGCACTGCTTGAATGCACAACACCTGTTTTATTTCCAGTATGAAGGGAACTCTACACATTTGCATATATCTTCTAAGTTCTATGTTGTCTCCATAGTAGACATTATTAAACTGCTTTTGTGGTTGCCTTCATAATTCTGGTATTATATTCTTTTTCTTTTCGTGTTAAAAATTATAATAACAAAAAATCTACAAAAAGGAAGGAACAAAGATTTTTAGCATTTGGCTAATGCTGGTTTTAAATACCTGAATACCTGAATACCTATATTAATGGCCACCTAAGTATATTTGGAATATCATCTTAGCATACATATTTTTATTGTTTCATCCTTCTAATGCCATTGCTGGTTTTACTGATGGCGAGTCCCCTCACTAGCACCGGCCCTTCCCTACCGGTAACAAAAAGTTGCTGATTGGAAGTTCCCGTTTCCCTCGGAGAAAGGTCATGGCACCTAAAGCTCCCCATTGTATTTAAACCTTTCCCCTTTTATGAAGAAACCCTTCAGCAGCTGCATGTGTGACGCCACAGATTTAAACTTGCCAGCCTCTTGTGTTTGCAACTTTAACACCTTTATTCTATAAACATGATGCGTTTTTAGAATAATGTGAACTCCCATTCACTGAACCAAATCCTCAGCCCTCAGCCAGTTTATTGAATCAGTCACTCTTGACAGACTTTGCAGAGCTAATTTAACATTCTTGCATAACTCTAAACACATTTTCACTCACTAAAGAACAATTTTGCGCAGTAATTCACTTGTAAAGCTTTATGCCAACCACTGGCAGCAGAAGGTAAACGCAGCTACAGCACAGGTGTCATTTATTAAACACAACAGCTCAAAATTGTTCACACTTGTTACTAATGGTGTAATATGACCAAAATATCCCAGTGAGAGCTGCACAGCCAGCGAGGGTGAGTTTGGTGGTTGATGCCAGCTGTGGATAGATGGAAGCAATCTCAGAGGGAGAGGAGGAAGGTTGAGAACAGTAATTTTGGTTGAAATTTGAGCCACTGTGATTTACTCAGATTTACTCAGTATAGCTTTTTAATTTTTCCAGTATAATATTTACTTGACATTTGCAGTCATTTGACAAAGTGTGAAGAGAAAGTGATCTCTTTAAAGGAGATATACCCTCACCCGACATTTGAGTAGGTACACCTTGCTGGCAGTAGTTTGGATCCCCTTTTGCTTTCAGAACAGCCTTAATTCTTAATGTGACAAAGTCAACAAGGTGCTGAAAACATTCCCCCGAGATTCTCTGTGATATTGACATGATAACATCGCATGGTTGCTGCAGACTTGTAAGCTAAATAACCATGATGCGACTCTTCTGTTTGACCATATTCCAAAGGTGCTCTATTGGAATAAAATCTGTTGACTGTAGAAGTCATTTGAGTTCAGTGAACTTATTGCCATGTTTTAAAAAACCACTTTAAGATGATTTGAGCTTGATAACGAGGCGTGTTATCCTGCCATCAGAATGATGCTCAATTGGTACAAATATTCCCCACAACATTACTTGGTTTTCTGGTGTTAGTTATGGTTTTTAGGAATGTGTTTCAGCAAAAACTATAAAGTCAAGTTGCTTTAAGTAACTCTACTGCTGAGGGTCTCTACTTTCTCTGAAAATGAATGAATAAAAGCCCAAGAACTGTTTTAAGGTGGGTCCCAAATTATGTCCTTATCTCTTGATGAGGGGTATCTGTTACAATTAGGAGTATGTGGTCAATGTTCCTAGAATAAATTGATCAGATGATTCCTACCTAGAGAGCTTCATCAAGCGTTGTAGTGAAAAGTTTGTTCTTTTTAATGCTTTGATTTTGATTTTTTTTTGACATTTTGATCCACATAACCTTATGCAGAATTATTACATTTTAAAAAGTGCTGCAATTGCAGATGCTCTCTATGCTGCTTCTCCGGTGCTCCATCTATACAAGTAACCCTATAAAACTGTCAGCACTGAAAGCTTAGAGGATAAAATCCTGATGCCTCTGTGTGACAGCAGATTTCCTAAGACTGCTACTGTTGCCTGCCGCAATGAAAAATGTCTGACGTGGAAGAAGTATTACTCTACATCTCATCTTGCAACCTGTGGCTTTTGAGTGATGAGACATTAAAAAAAAAAATGGGTGGCTGCAGACTCGACACGACCCCACACTGACCGCTTCTCATGTTTGGTCTCCTCCTCAGCTGGAGTGCCACACATTCCTGGTGCTGGAGGAGGGACTGGCTGACTGAGGGGCATTAAACCCTTCAAAGCCTTTCCCAGACAAAAACAGTCTGCTCACATTCACAATCAGCTGACACAGTAGACACTGGGGGTGGTTTTAATATTACTTGCATTCCATGCAGTGTTTTTGTGTGTGTGTGTGTGTACGCATGGGCCTAAGTGGATGCCTTAGCTGGGTGCTGGACCTCGACAACAATTTATTATTGGGAAATTTTTAAGTCGAGTCTGATGTTGCTTTATGCATTAAAATATATAAAAGAGATAACACAGTGTTTTAATACTGACATCACTACTCTGTATCAACAGATATCATTTGAGCATGTAATAATCTAAAAGTGTTAGACACATTAATGAGGAAAATGGCAACTTCCAGCCATCCACAGAATATTTATAAACTGTATTATATTAAGTATATTATCTCCATCGGCCTGTCTTTATAGATACCACAAACCCTTCTACTACCATCAGATGTTATTGTCCATTTATCTTCCATTAGGGAAGTGGGAGCATGTGGAAGGTTGTTAAAGCTATAGGAGAACTGGAGGCTTTAAGATGCTAAGAAGGGGTCCTTGTCTTTCTGCCAGCCCTATGACCCCCTCCACCCCTTTTCTACCCTCTTTCCCCTTCTAATGTTTGAGGCCCCCAGTCACTGTGACAACAAAAGGGAAACTAGGACCGCATGAACATGACGGGGGCTTTAAAAACACTCCGAAGACCCCATGTGCTTCGCCTAGAAGAGTGCCTGCATAGTTTCAGTCATCTTGAGGGATTAGAGCTCATTTTGGGGAGACTCAGGGCAACAAATGGACTCGGTGATCAGGAATAAAGACCTGTGGAAAGCAAACATAATGAGGAGACTGAACTAGCATATCTCACCTAGTTGTTGCATAAACATTCGAACTTTTTATTGTAAAAGAATTTTTTTTTTCTATGAACAAAGGTGTAGATTTAATATATAAACAGTTTGCAGTTGGGAGATCTATATGAGCACATCATCATCAATCTGTGGCAGTTTAACATTCTTGGGTACTTTTACATATAGTAAAGCTTTCCCTTGGCTGTAGGTTTGAGAAACGATAGATGTTGCTAAAAGCTGGCATTATTTCTAATGACCATTGGGGGGAGACTTCTTCAGCTGCAAAAATGTATTAGACTGTGTAGAAATCTGAGGAAGAATATCGAGTTTTTCACTTGATCTGTGATGTCTCATTTAATACAACACGATTTTCACTTATAAATTATGATCCAGTCTACAGAAAAATAAACCAAGTAGGGTATGCTTTAGAGTGTTGCTACCTTTTCATCATGTTTTTTTAAGTTAAAGTTTTTCTCATATGACATATTTATTATGAAAATGCTAGGTATAAGATAAACAAAGATTGTTATGATCTGTGAATCAATGTAAAGCTACGAGTCGATATGAAGCTTGAAATAATCATATGTCCGCTTTAAAGTTTTTGAAGCTAAAAAGATTTTAAATGTATTTGTGATGCAGCTGGGTGAGCTCACTAACTGGTGCTTTTTAAATCAGCCCGGAGGAATTTTCTCATTGAAATAAGCTGTAGAGTTGGCTGGAGATAATCTTCTGGGGTTTCTTTAATCTCAGTATTAAGAAAGGCAATTTTACGTATGAGGATTTCTTTTTCTAATAGCAGTTACTCAGTCCTTCTCATTCCATGCTATTCACATAGGATTATTTGTAATGAATATTGTCATGGGTGAATAGGTTTTATCAGTGTATAGAGAAATATCATGTGAGATTAATCCTCCTGGTTCTGCCCCCGGGGACCGTTAAGTCTGATCCACAACACCACATGTTGCTCCGGCTGCCATTCATTTAGTTTTCCTTCATGCTGGTACTGATTGGGGTTTAAAGGCAAACTCACACATTTTTATTTTTTTTTGGGTAATGGAGTTTAAATTTGAAACTCCATTAACTGACTAACAAAAGATGATCAATGGAAAGATCCCACTCGCCCATAAGCTAATGGATTTTTGACTTTCTAATAGCAGTAGAGTGATGTAATGTAATCAATACTTTTCTTGTTAAAGTTGTACCACCTCTTAAAGTTTGCTATGTGAGAGTACCAAGACACAGTAATCATATTGACAGACACTGCAGTAAAATGCTCTCATATTTCTTTGCATTTTCACTATCTACTGAACATATTAACATACTACAGCACCAGGCTTGTCCCAGTCACTTCATAATGAGCCTAAGAAGGGATCAGCCAGATTTCCCGGGTGCTGATTAACATGTGGTAATCACAGTTGAATCGAAGCAAAAGCCTCAAGAAACCTGTGAACTTGGCAGGATGGAAAATGACTTGGCACATCTGTTTGGCCAGAAACTCTCCAAGCCTACTATAAATCCATGATCATCCTCACAATAAGTGTCACCGTTAAAGGTCCAAAGGTTGGTCGAGAGGGTTCCAGTTAGTTTATGCAGCCATCCGATTATCCAAAAAGGGTTGGTGGGGTCATGGACAGCAGCTTATCCCAGCTGTTATGGGCTGCTACGCTTCACCCAGCAGTCTTATCACAGGGCTATCAGAGAGACGGACAACTGTTCACGCTCACATTCACACCTCAGCCAATTTACAATGACCAGATAACTTAACATGCATGTCTCTGGATTGCGGGAGAACCCACACAGCCCACAAATTTTTTTTCTCCCAGACCAAGTACAAAAACATTGGACCTCCGATGGGGGTAACTCTAACCCTATTTTTAACCTGGAAGAACAATTTAATAAAAACAAAAAAAAAAAGGTTACCATCTTGGAGAGTTCATCTTATAAGAAAAAAACAAACAAAATCCCTTGTAATAGATTTAGAACTAGCTGATATCCATGATCACCCACTGGGCAGATAATAATAATTAATCAGCTATTAAATACAAAAATATTCGAGATAAAAATAGAAGATCAAATTATAAAAAAGAAAAGCAAAATCCTTCTGTCCCCCCCTTTTTTTTTTCCCTTAACACAGCAGGTGTCATGATGTGTGGCATAGAGAGGAGCCAAATGCATTAATCCTCCTTCATTTGGCTTCTCTGGAAACCATCAGGAAGAGCAGGAGTTAAACTGGGAAAACATGACACGCACAAGGGAGCACATCAAGGAACAAAAACAGCACAGAGCTAGACAGACAAACACTAGGGAGGAAACAGGATATATGCTACAGCCTCACATACATGGCTGTTTTTTTAGAAGTGGGATTTTTTACTTTTGTTTAAATAAAAAAATAATATATATATCTCATAAAAATGCAAAACAACTGATGTCAAGCACTATTGGCACTGGCTAAGCACTGGCTATTAATAAGCTCACAAACAATAACACAGAGCTGTGTTATTGGCTTGAGGCGAAACTAGGGATTAGAAAGCAGGTGGGAAACGAGACATTGGTGCATGTAGTCATCACAGGTTGAGACAGACGGGGAGGGAGGAACCACACACATGCTAAACAACACACAGAAACAAAGGGACACTGTGAAGGTTAGAATAATAAAAACAAAACAAGAGGCACAGTAATATCACATAACGCCCCCATACTGGTAAATCATTACAAAACCCCTGGACCGCAACAGCTGATTACCAATAAAAATGTGTGAGTGACGTAGTGAAAACTGCATTCCTGTCATACTTTAAATGACTTCTCTGAAACTTAATGCGACGACACACCCACAGGTTGGATATGCTGACAGTCTGTGACTCACCATTAACATGTTTTTAGTGCACAAGGGCTCCGTTGTTGGTTTTTCTACACCATGATCTCATCATCAGGCGTCCTGTTGTCCATTGTTCTTCACGCTCGACTGCTGGACGGCACCGGGAATAAACTGTTGATATCATAGTCTGTTGTGCCTGCTGTTATAATGTCAACATTTACCACCAGATGTGTGAAGGAGTGAAAAAGTAAGTCTATCGCTTTTTTTTTTTTCTTCCTCTGTGCATTATTTCCTTTACTGAGTAACTCTAAACACCCACTGCAGACGTACCACAGCAAGCTCAACCTGTCTCCTCTTCTCAGTGTTTCGCCTTTTGTGGTATTATCCACAGTTATGAACTTTTTAGTTGTTCCTAAGGCTGATAAGATGTGTGGAGACAGTAGCCTTTGTTGCTGTCAGGGAAAATGCCAGCATGTTACAAGGCATTTTACAGACCCCTCTCTTTTGCTGCCCCATGCCTCGAGCCCTGTTTGTGCTGCTTGGATGGATAAAATGAATGGCCTGTCCCTGGCTGTCTGTGTGTGGCCCACCATGGTCTTGTGGGATATTTGTATCCTTCAGTCTACTGTATATCATCCTCGTGTTGTCTCTGCCATAGGCGCTGTGAGAAAAATTCCTTGAAAGAAACCCTGTGGGGAGATGTGAATGCTGTAATCATTTCTTGTTAGCTCCTCAAAGAAAAACATGCCAGTTCAGCTCATTTCTTTAGTTGCTGGAGAAGATCAGTAAATATTATAGCAACAGGTTTTGACAACAGCTATTTGAAAACACTATTAACAAAGCCTTTGAAAGAACAATGCTGTGATATCATGTTTTGCTAGTTTGCACTCAGAGATTGATTCTTGTCTTTAAGGACTTAAGATTTGATTTGATTGATTGATGACAGTTATCAATGAAAAAAATCAGTCAGTGCTTCCCACCAAATACGATGGAATGACTTTAGAGGGGAACATGGACTTGCTGTGGCTTCATCTACTGGCTCAGCCTCCTGATCTTGAGACCCACTTTGAGCCAGGGCCTACCAGGTTTTTGAGAAACATCTTTAGGAGATGCTGAAACTTCTACCCACAACATATGAACACTTGTGTTGCCATGACCCTCAGTTGAGTGTGAAGACATCACTATATTAAAAAATGGTTGCGATAAGGAAGTAATTACGAGTAGAAAATACATCTTGTATCAAAATGTGTACTTCAGTGAATGATCAAATATTCACGTTTCTATTCATCTGTGTCATAGACATGAAATTGGTGCAGATCTGCTGTTGGTTACATAAAAATCTCACCGGGGGAAAAAAAAGTCTGATTTTGGCTTCAGATTATGACACTTGGAGTGGGTGTAAAATTGATTTGGCTGCAGGTTTTAAAAGGTTAACTGCGATTATCAGCTTTGAAATTTTCAAGCAGCTACTTCCTGTATTTATTAAGTCAGCGGTGTCCAAACTCCAGGCCTCGAGGGCCTGCAGGTTTTAGATGTGTCCTTGATCTAACACAGCTGATTTAAATGGCTGAATGACCTCCTCAACATGTCTTGATTCATTTACATTTTTTATTAACATTTTTGTCACTGGCTTGTTTTGGCCCTAGCACCTATTCTTGTTTTCGTGTGAGGGGAAAAAGTGTATTTTCTCCTGTTTTGTACTTCAGTCGTTTTCTGTTTTGAAGAACTTCAGAGCGAGATATCGACAGATAAAGTGGCCTAGCATCGCCAGTGATGTGGACTCTGTTTAGTTATGAAGAGTGAGCTGAATTTGAAGGTTGATGTCCTGGTAAATCTACTGTCATGTTGAAATAGAGATTGTAGATACGAGCGACTAAGATGTCCTTCCTCTGAACGGTGACTGAGGAGTTTGGTCATTTGGGAGGGGTATGGAGCAGATGATACTATGCATTGAAAGGAGCCAGTTTGAGTGGTTTGGCCTCCTGGACACCTCCTAGTAAGCTTTTCTTGGGCGGGTCTCAATGGGAGGTGACAGATTGGATGGATTACACCTCTTGGGTACTTGGAAGAGATGGAGGAGGTGGCGAGGTGCTTATTTCTAGCTCCTATTAGATAAATTTTATCTGTGCCTGAGAGGAGATTAAGGATTCTTCTCTATATGAAATCATACAGGGATTTCTTAACATACAGTATGCTGATCTAGTTATTTTGACGCTGGTTACATATTTATTATAAGTGTCCCACTTTGTAACAGTCCCCATGACAGTGGGGAAAAAAAGTATTCATATCAGTCTGTCACTATTTAACACTGTCACATTTGTTCTTTTTCAGCACGAGTGACCTCTCTGAGCTGCCACCATGGCCCTGGTTCAGCCTCTACCCGTATCTGCTGAGCCCCACACCCCAGGCCTCAGTGGAGGAGCTCGCAGACGACACCCTTCTGCCCCTTCACCCCCCATTAACGCGCCACTGGCCACTCTGGATCCTATGGGTTCTGTCAGTAGCCTCATCACCACCCAGCCCGGTCCCTACCAGGACCATCGCCCGATTGTTGAGCTGGGAGCCAGAATCCGACGACCCACACCAGGAATTTCCTGCGTGGACTCCGAGTCGCCCCAACAGGACCTGTTACTACAAAGCATTCCCCCAGTCAAGAAACAGAGCTCCACAACGTCCAGCAGAGGGCTGGAGAAGGAGACTGGGAACGGGAACTACACATATCTGAATGAGGACTACATAGGTGACTGGAATGACAATCATGTGACACCCGGCAGCCCAGGAAGTGAAGTAGACGAGATTAAAGAAGGATTAAATGGAAATATCGGAGGACCTCCTCCTAAACTGATCCCAGTGTCAGGAAAACTTGAGAAGGTGAGTTTGTGAGGAGATCTAATATTTTATCTTAAAGTACTCATACTTCACTATTGTGAGCCCACAGCATACCCATAGTATGCCTACAATTTAGGTGTGGGCTGCACTACTGGGGCTGCATGGTGCATGCCTCATATGTTGTCCATATCGTTCAGTTTTGTCCGTCCTGTGAAGACTCAATTTCCCAGAAGGAGGGCCTGCGCCACATAAAACACCTTTTGATTACTTAATCACAACTCCGTTTAGGCTTAATTTTGTTTTGTAAAGCTTTAGATTATATCAAATTCTCTTCATCTGCAGGTAGTTTGTGCAGTTATCATGGAAACCAAGACAATGATCACAGTTCTAGTTTTTAAACAGCTGCTCATTTGTGATTGCTCTGTAGTACATGTCTTTAAGCTTTCTTGTAACTCATTTTTTCCTCTATATTCACTCTTTTTACTTTTACTAGAATATGGAGAAAACAGTGCTGCGGCCCACTGCCTTCAAACCCGTCATTCCCAAGAGCCGCTCCTCGATGCAGTATCTCTCGCCTCGCCATTGTGCCAATGCACCAGAAAGCCAAAACAACCTGAACCTGCTCAGCCCCACCCACAGAGATGTGTCGCCCTCCTGCTCTGAGAAGCGTAGCTCCTACAGCGGTGGGCGTAATACCGCCGGTGGTAACAGCCAGTCTTGCTCGTTATCCGATTCTGGACGCAACTCCCTCTCCAGCCTGCCGCCTTACAGTGCCGCCGGCTACAACTTGCCATCGGGGGAGGCTTCCGCCGGCCACCTAGAGCCTATGAAGAGCGCTCCACCAGTGACTGTACACGGACACTCCAACTCAGACAGCGGGCGCTCTTCCTCCAGCAAGAGCACAGGCTCTGGGTCGATAAGTGGGCGGGGGCAGCATTTGTCTGACAGCGGGTCCGGTGGGCGTTCTCCTGGCCCCGTGGAAGGCTATGAGGGGGTGGTAAGGGATCTAGAGGACAAACTGAGGGAGAGAGAGCTGGAGCTGCAGCAACTCAGAGACAACCTGGATGAGAATGAAGCTGCAATATGTCAGGTGAGACCTTCAAACAAAATGTCCAAACAGGACATTTGCTTTACCTAAACTGTCACAGATCTACACTTTGACTTCTCTGCCACTGGTTGTTCTGCCTTTAAAGGTTTATGAGGAGAAGCAGAAGCGCTTTGAGCTGGAGCTGGAGGAGTTGAGGCAAGGCTGTGCCACCAGGATGCAGGTCGCCTCTCAGAAAGCCCAGCGTGCACAGCAGGTGCTTCAGTTGCAGGTTAGAACCTCAGACAAGAAAATTCTGTGTTGGCTCTTGAAAACATAGCATTTTTTTTTAGGGTTTTTTTAAACTAACCGCAGTAGCTGGTGCCTCTAACGTTGGACTAAATTTCATAAATCATATCATAAGATTAATCTAAGCTCTTTAAAACAATTTTTTTTCATGGCTGCAGGTTTTCCAGCTCCAGCAGGAGAAGAAGAAGCTGCAGGAGGACTTTGCTCAGCTTCTGAAGGAGAGAGAGCAGCTTGAGGAGCGCTGCACCTCCTATGAGCATGAGAAGATCCAGCTGGGCCCTCGACTTGAGGAGACCAAGTGGGAGGTGAGCAGATGTTCTTTAAAACTCCTATGTAAATATAGTAATAAGTACATGAAATAATTGTAAAGTGTATTTTTGAGCCCTTTTAGTGATCTTTCATTAAACTCCTCTTCACTCTTCTATAAGAACTGTGCAAATCAAATCATTAATTTAAGTCCTCGCTTTAATCGTGGCAACTTTGCTATGAATGTTTTATTTTCTTAATGAAAATAAATTGAATCTAAAGAGTTTTAGTGTTAGTAACAAAAAATGGTTAACTACAGAGGCGTGTGGTAATTAGTGTGGTAATTTTCTAAAACAGTGCTATATGATTTATATTTCTACCTAATTTTGGAGCTAAAATAATTACACACAAAAAAACAAACAAATGTTAGCCTCTCAGTTTGAATCCTCTTTGGTTAAACTAGTAACGAGCTGCAAAACTTTAAAGTCAAAAGGCACAACCTTTTGCCTGTATGGATGAGGTCAATGAGGTCTACCTCATGGACACAACAGCTCCTTTATCCATTTTAGTAGTAGTAGTACCATCTACCCTTCAAAACAAACAAAGCTCTTTGCCGAAACTTCGTTGACTGAATTTCCCTCCTGAATCTCTCCACTCAGGTCTGTCAGAAGTCGGGGGAAATCTCTTTGCTGAAGCAGCAGTTGAAGGAAGTGCAGAGTGAGTTAGCTCAGCGTGTTGGGGAGATCGTCTCACTGCGGGGTCAACTCAGGGAGACTCGTGGCGAGCTGACCAACACCCAGGTGCTGCTCCAGGAGGCCCACGGCACCATCCGAACTCGAACCCTGGAGCTGGAGGTGTGTGAAAATGAGCTTCAGCGTCGCAAGAGTGAAGCGGAGCTACTCCGAGAAAAGGTAGGACGTCTGGAGGGGGAAATGGCTCATCTCCGAGATGCTCTGGCCAATCAGGGCGCAGGAAACAGACAGTGTCAGGTGTTTCAGGAAGCGGAGGAGCAGCTGCTCGCCTATGAAAGCGACGAAGCGAAGGCTCAGCGGCAGAGCAACACCGAGGCGCTGCAGAGCATGAAGGTGCAGATGGACAGGATGAGATCGGAGTTAGCTTTTGAGCGTCAAAAAGCTGAGCAGCAGCTGGGAAGCTTTGAGGAGGAGCGCAAGATATGGCAGGAGGAGAAGGACAAGGTAATTCGCTACCAGAAGCAGTTGCAGCAGAACTATGTGCAGATGTATCGCAGGAACCGAGAGCTCGAGCAGCTCCTGCAGGAGCTCAGTATGGAACTGGAGAGCAGAGATGATGACGAGGGCAGCGGCAATGAGATCAACTTTGATGAAATTGCCGCAACAGAAATTTGACCTTCGTATCTGTCCTTTGATTTTGTTTTCATGTTCTTTTTTTTAAATTTTGCACTACTGTCAGCTAATTGTTTTTCCTCCTTCATGTTCAGACAAGCATAAAAGTACCTAAAATGTAAAAATATGTGGTGTGTTAAACCGACATATCTTGATATCTTTGCTTCATTGGTCTGGTGTACAAGTCTCACTTGAAAGCCACTGACCTTTAATTAGCTGTTAGCCCTCAACCTCACTCCTTTCCCTTCTATTAATGTCTGTTAGTATTAACACCGACCAGATATAAGCACACGAGCCCTGGTTCTCTCACGCTTTTCAAACTTCGTGGGAGATGTTGTTTGTGGGTGACTCACTTCTCTCATTCTCTCAACCTTTCGCTATCCTCCCCCTGCGTTGTTTATGACTCCACCTTCCCTGCTGGCTTTAGCACTCCCACTCTGTGTTAGCAGTCAGCTCTCATTAGTGCAGTTCATTTGGACAGAGCCCACGCTGTTGTCAGCGAACGTGGGATACCACATAATCAGGATTTCATGGTAAGAGTGAGTGAATCAGAGCCTGGTGCTAATCGCTGACAGGTCTATCTGGTTGTTTTCCTCAGAACTAGTCGGGCTTTAATGTAAACTGCTTCATGACAACAAGTATACTGTAAGTCGTTCTCTACTTCATTTTTACTGTAGCAACAAAAAAAAACAACTTTAGTTTTGTTTTTTGTTGCCCACAAATGATGTTTCTGGACCTTTCTAGGCTTCCTAAAAATGCACTCTGATAAAGTGGACTATTACTCTTTATTTATTTTATTTTTTTTCCTATTTATTCTATTACAAGTTGGATACTCATATTAAAAATGGCCAATTTAAAATATTTTTAAAAAATGAGGTCAGCATTTGTGCAAGTAATCCCTGTGAGCCAAAAGCTCAGGCTTTTTAAAGTGCATGTCCTTAATATAGTCATATCTGGCACACATCAGCCCCAGCCACCTACTGTTCACACCTTCTGTTAGCGATGGGCAGCCAATCAAAAGATCGCTTAAAGCTGCCTTAAGGCCCAGTATGAGATATTTGACAAGTATAACCCCAGGTATTTACACTGGGTACAGCTGGAGCTGATTGCATCCACTTAAGACAGTGCTTATAGTTCCACCATGCTGTGGCATGTTTCAGAAGTATCCGAGGAGCAGCTCTCCACTCCGCATCACTTAAAATGTTGCTGTGCATCAAAGCTGCATCAAAAGCACAGAGCAGATGAAGAGGAGCACAGGAAGCCAGCCATAGGCACATGCAGACTAAACACAAACTGTTCTGGTGTGATTTGAAGGTTTGCAAGGAACAGAGGGAAAATTATGTCAGAAGGGTGGAGACATTCAACCAGTGTACTCCCCAGAGCTGGTAATGTGCATAATAGATTCCTCTTATCCCTAAATTCATTGAGAAGGTGGAAACCGTGTCGTGAATTTCCGTCTAGTCTTAATTCACAGTATTTAACAATGCCTGGAACAAATATTACTTTAACACCACTGCATGTATCAGCTTTAGGCTCGCACAGACCCAAACATCTGTGCCACAAGATCGCATTAACTAACTTTTCCCAGAGAGTAGCAGTAGAACACAAGGATAAAACCTTAACAGGACAGTAACTATACGATGTCGTTGCTTTAAAGATGATTTTTACCAAAAACCATCAATGTCCCAAATCATTTCCCATTTGATTTGTAGCACTTGTAGTTTTTCTCCACCATACAGTACTTTACTTTAATTTCCAGATATGGAACACAAATGATCTCCATGTCGTGTACAGTCAGTCACATCTTATTCAAACCTACGATAAAAAGTGTGCTCACTCTTAGTAAAATGCTGCGTGTGTGTTTTACAGGTGAGAAATAGCCCAGGATTGTGAAACTGAAGCAGCAAAATGGAGATTAGCCATGATTTATTTACTTATATACACCTGTGCATAATCGACTTGCTGTTTTTGCAAAAGCTAGACTGTCTTTATTTTGTTAGTCCTCGGTGGACTTAACACCGTTAACTTCTCCCTTTAGTTTAGGAACAAACAATTTTTGCTTTAAAGAAATAGGAAATCAGGACAATAGGGATGAGAACTTTGTCTGGTAATAAATCAAGCGCTCCCTTGTCCTTTACAGCAGTGAAACTTCACTTCTATTCTAAAACTGAAAACAAACTCTTCATTTAGTTGAGCTTGAAGTAAACGGAGAGGGAGAAACAAGAGTCTTTGGTCAACAAGCTCTAACTCTAGAACGTGTTTGGAGTGAAAGGATCATCATTGTTTGCCTGGAAATTTCATAGGAACTCTGATGGTTTCCCATCTGGTCCTCTTTCAGTGATGGTTAACCGGATGTTTGCTGGTTATCTGCTACGGCTCTCCCTCTGGCCCAAAGCGAGCAGCAGTTTTTGTAAGTTTAACTGTCAGTCAAAAATACACCAACTAGTCTGGGCCTAAAGGTCAAGGCCATGTGAAAAGCACCTTTTGGTTGAGGTTTAGGAAATGCATGGTTTTAAATAATCAATATCATCATGTGAAAAAATCAGGACTGCAAGATTTTTGTCCAAAATTGTCATGATTGTGGCTTTTGCTTAAATCGAGCAGCCTTATTTTGAGGCTGTGGACGTGATGATGAGCGTGCAGAAGTAAAAACGGGAGAAGTTGACAGTGTTGAGAATTAGATGCAGTTTTTGGATCTCCTCAAACATCCAGATATTAAAGGGAAAACATAATGCATAATATCTCGTATCATACAGTATATTGTGGCTGTTTTCCCCCTGTTATTATTGATTTGTTTCATTTAATCATAATTGGAGAAACTACTGTTTTCAAAGAGTAGGTCGTTTTTCTGTGTGTGGGTAAAAGTGTTTCCGTGTTACTCATCGCTGAAATGACAAGCTGTTGTACCAAGTGACGCTTCCGTTTAAAGTCAAACTAATTTTCCATCGACTGCTTGAATCTGTTTATTTACGTCCCTGTACCGCAGGAGGAGACGCGTCCGGTTCCTCTCACTGCTGAGTGAATCATTATTATCCTCCATTATTATGTAAATAATCCTCACTTCTCCCTCATACACATGATAAAGTTTTCTTCCAGAGATGTGTTCATCTCACAATAAAAGCATAGCCACTGTGAATAGACCAAAGCAATGTCCCACGTTATATATTTTGCTCCTACAGATATGATGCCTGTATATTACCGTTTGTGTAGATGTTTGTTTTGGTTTCTCAGTATAATTTTATAATCCACAATATTTGTATGAAAACATTAAATGTATATTTTCATGCTGTACATTTCTTGAACAAACCCACTCTGGTTTTAATAAAAAAAAAAGAGGCAAATGTTTAACAGCTGTGTCAGTTTGTATTTATTATACCAGGTCTTTCCATAATCTACAGGTGTATTTTCTCCCATTTTTTTAAAATTCTCTGTTTACATATAATTGATCTTTTCTAGTGTAACTTTTCAGAAATCCTTCTTGCTAGCTGCTGTCCACAGGAATATTGTGAATGGTCCATGTCTGCCCTCTACAGGTAGAAAATTGAATTTAAAGCCACCTTAACATGGATTGTTATTAATATTCATTCCACTGGGGCTTTCAAAGGCACTCAAGTTGAAGTTTGTCATCCTGCAGAGTTTAAAATTCAGGAGCATAAACCTACAGTGATTCATCTTTGAGAATGTTATGCACTAATGGATATTGGTACAACAATGTTCTAGACGGGCACCGGCTCCGGGGTTGTGAAAAAGTGAGAGCTTTCGTTTGAACACAAAATTAACTTTTTCATTTGTTCATTTTCTCTTAAATATTATCTGCAACTTTCTTTCAGTTCAGAAAGTTTCTGTGTCCTTATTGCCAAATTTAACTTGAATGACAAAAAAAAAAAAAAACAGACCTCAGCAGTGTGTGTGCTGGTAAAAGTTTACCTGTCTTCAAGTTAAATTCCAGAGGCTGCTTGTTACTGGATACTGTTTCTAAATCCACAAAAGCATCTCACAGTCCTTTTAAAGATCTTTGGGGACTTTGACAACAAACTCCATGGGGTCTTTGGCCTTATTGCTGAAGGCTTTTCGGATTATGTCGACAGCATGCTGATGGGTGACCCCTTTGAGGGAAATGCCATCCACAGACACCAACTCAAATCCAGCCTGTGAGACACAGAGAGGGAGATCCAGTCAGACACTGTGACAGAACAAATGTACTGAACTATATGGGCTCATTGGCAACTTCACGATGTACACCAATTCAACCGCTTGCTTGCAAATATCTAATCACGTGGCAGCAACTCAGAGCAAACCTTGAAACGATTGGGCTAACGTCCTGTTAGCTACAAACACCAAACTGAAGCTGCAATGTGCATAAGATCACCAAAAGTGGACAACAGAAGATTGCTGCCTGGTCTAATAAGTCTTTTTTTTCTATCAGATTTTTGTTTGGTACTTTCATGTTACCTTGAGAACTTCACAGGTGGAGGCAGCTCCTCCAGGAAAGATCTTCTCAATCTTCACCACTGGCTGAACCTTTGACTCCATCCCACCAGATATACTGATACCTACAGCATCGCAGCAGCACAAGTCAGCGGTATACTCGGAGGCATACACAAACAATGTCATATTTCATCTAAAAATAGGAAGTAAATACAGACAGAAATGTTTGTCATACAGTTGGTATTTTGCATTGGTGCGTGTTCACCGGATCAATCAATTTCATGCATACTGTCCAACACAATGCATTCTTGCAGCACAGCATTATGTTCTGAGATCCAGGGTATTGAGGGGCAGGCTGTGAATTTGCAAAAAGGCTAGACTACCTTATGAGAATCAAGCATGCCAGCTTTCCAGCCTCAGATTTATTTAGAAAAACATTTCACTGCATTCATTTTATGATATGTGATAAAATTTGCAATTGAGGTGATTTAGAATTTTCATTTTGATATGTGAGAGCAGACTGCACACAAGGTGTTTGTCTAATGGCTTTTCAATAGGAGAAGGAGAGCACTTTTCATTTATTTACTGCCACTTTCTAATAGCCAGTGCATCAAGCATCTAATGTTCAGAAGCATTACCAAAAAAAACTCCTGTGTTTTGGACACCTTAATTTATTCTGTAATTAGTTGCATGAAAGTTTATAATGCCTCAGTTTAACTCGGTTTGGGAAACTAGTTACAAAGTTATTCTGAATGTGAGACTGGCATCAAATAAAGTTACTTACCCAGTGACTGTTTGGTCTTGGAGATGCTGACAGTTCGGAGCTCATACTCCTGTTTGGAGTCGCTGCCATTCATCCTGTCCTCAGAAGAAGCCTGATAACCATTCACCTGTTCGCTCCCCAGTTTTTGATTTGAACCAAACACCTGTGACAATAAAGGCCGACTCTTGCGAGCAGCGCTCTGCAGCGTGAACACGGCTTCTTTACTCCTGTCCCCACTTTTCTCCTTTTTGCCTTTAAAGTGACTGTTTCTAAACGGTGGTCGTCCCCGTTCTAAGTTTGTATCTCCCTTATCTGAAGCAGAGTGCAGCGACACCTCATCAAAGTGGACGGAGCGAATTGTGCCGATCTCCGTCTGGAGAGGCGGCCTGGAGTTGCTGCTGCGGGCCAGTAGCCAGTTGGGGAGCACTGGGCTGGCAGCTGGAGGTCTGAGGTCTCTGGACTCTGTGTTATATCCATCCACTGGTATGTCCAGCAGAGGTGTGAAGGACCTGGAGGTGTGGAGCCTCTCTTTGGACACCTGGGGCCCAGTCAAGCTGAGTTTCTCCAACTCCTCCAGCAGGTGGCTCTCCTTCTCCACCTCCTCAGCACTGTGCAGCTCAAAGCCTCCTCGGTAATCTGGACGGAGAACAAATGTTGTTACAAGAATTATTTTCAAGTTCCATGCACTTTCACTTCAAGTTGAACTTTGAAATGTTTCACAGCTAAATGAAAAGTATGAAAGTCCATTTCTGCCATTTAAAACTGCCCAAAGAACTCAACTTTTTAGTTAAACATAAATAACAATAAAAGAGGTTGTACAATAGCGCCAACAAACTCTGTTTAACGTTTCCAAAATAAAAATCAAATTCATCAACATAGTTTTACTTCATTATTTTTTCTCTTGGTCCTTCCATCCCTCCTTAAGTGGATTTATGTCTCACCAAGGGGCTCGCCCTACAGTTTGAGAACCAAATATGCTTGAAGACAAAAGCAATTTGGTCTTAAAAATAATAAATCAAATAAAGAGTTAAGGTATTGCAGTGAAGGTGCTTACCTGGGATGGGAGTGATGAGGCGCCGTTTGGGTGCTCGACCAGAAATGGGAGAGCGAAGAGGAGGAGTCCGGACTACAGTGGAAAGATGAGACAAATGCAACTTTAGAGAAAGGTGGTAAAAAATGATAAGACAGAGTAAAATAATCATGTTTTACAGGACAGATAATTTCTGGGCCTACAGAGGTCCTACTGAAATATGTTAAGTTAAAGCTAATTTTTGGGATAACTGAAATTATACAGTCTGTAATATCAGAAAACGAGTAACTGCAATAGCTTCAGCCTGACTCTGAAGGTGCTCAAATACCATGACCAGATCATTCTCACACACACCTGAGCGATACTTAAGGATATCGTAGGCCTCGGCTTCAACGGCAGTCACCATGTTATTGAATACACTCAGATCAGAAGGAGGAAGCAGCATTCTGAGACACGGGGATGAACAAAAAAAAAAAAGCTAAGTCATTGCTCTTACATCTGTGTTCAGCGCCTCAGTGAACAACGTTTGCATTTCAGTTTGAGATGGTTATCCTGAAAAATTATTAAGCCTCTGGGGAAACGGTTCCAACACCATTGTTTTCCCTGTCCTTACCTGACTTCTCTAAGCAGCAGCAGCTTTTCAGGGCGGTCCAGCACAACCAGCAGATGACGTATCAGGTTTTCCACCGAACCATCTGCTACGTACTGAGAGAGTAAAAACATTTAGTAAACATTTAGCAACTATAGTTTATTCATTTCTTACATTGTGTTGATGCAGTGTTGTTAAAGCTGCTGTCTTGGGAAGGTGTCCATTAGCATCTTTGCCCTGAGTACTTCACAATCATCTTGTGATTTTACAGCATGCAGGGTTAATGTTGTAAACTGGCATGTTTTCACGCCAACGAGAAATCCCCCATTTCTTTTCTAATGGCTGCTAAACCTAATCTACTGCTTCAGCCGACCAACACTTTGCACGTCTCTAAAAACAGGACTGCTCTCTCTCATCAACCAAAGCACCAAGGCAACTTTGTCTCACTTACTAATCGCTGCATAGAAATGATCCAATATCACAAACACAAAGTAAGTGTACATACAAATTTACCACTGTATTGAAGACACACCAGCCTATTTTGTTCTTACCAACATGCGTATGTCAGTAAATCAGAAACACTATAAAAACATTGCCACGCCCACAACTTACAAATATGGAAAAATAAAATGAACCTATTATCTCTGAACACAACTCTGAAGAAGATCCAACTTTCCTAAGTGTTTCTGTGGAATGGATGATAGTAAAAGATGGCCTGGCCTTCATCATATGTGTATTCATGACCTGAGGTAGTTTGAAATTTACTTGGAGAAAACAAACAAATTCAGCTAAGAAAATATTAATGAATCCTGCATTTCTTTTGGTAAAACATTAATACACCTTTTTAGTGGCATCTAACAAAAAGGAGTTTATTACTTCCTCGGATGAGGATGCTTCAGATGTCAACACAAAAACACTCGGTATGCCTACAGATTTTAACTCTGCGTCCTACCCTTCGGCACGTCTTCATTACAGCAGCCACCTCCTCCTCAGTCAGCAGCCTGCGGGCCATGTCCTCCACCACTCCAAGCATCTCTGAATTTGGCATCCCACCAGCCTGTCCTCCATCTAAAAACACTGCAGAGTGGATTCAAATATGAGTCATGGTATGACTCTGAATCAGGCAACCACTAAAGACTTCAATCTAAACCATTGGATGGTACTGGGAAGTTTTATTACTTTTCTTGCTGATAAAGACCTCCCCCATGCCAATTCACCCTAAACCAAAGTAATTAGCTAATAAATAAACAATTGATTAACTGAAACGTTCCTGTTTTTTCCATCATCCACAATAGAAGTTTGTGCAGTTAAACATTCTTAGACTGAACTCCATAGCTTCCTAAATACTGTCCAAAACAAACCTTCGCACTGGCTCTTATGTGTGAATGTGTGTGTGAATGTGTGTGTGAATGGGTGGATGACTGTAATGTAAAGCACTTAGGGGGTCCTTTGGGACTAGTAAAGCGCTATATAAATACAGGCCATTTACCATTTTTTACCATTTCTTATATTCTTTATTGCTATGAATTCATACTCAGTGTATTTATCTAACACCACCCAAAATCCACTATCCTAATAATAATAATCTCCAAAATAACTACAGTAATTATTTAATTATTGCAAAGTTATTGTTTCAGATTGTCTGGTTTGCTTACAAGATTACTCAAAAAAAATAAATAAAGTGAAGTGTGTGTAGAAATTATACTAGAGCAGGGCTCTAGACTAACACTTTGCCACGGTTGCAGTGATGCGCTTAACTTTTTTTCTTAGATGCACCAGCCCAAAAGTTAGGTGCACCCAAATTTTTCAACTGCATGGCTGAACCCCACAGTTTTACATGTTTACTGATTTTTTTTAATTGCTGTCCATACAGACAGTATTTATTTGTAAATGATTAACTAACAATCTTGTCATCACAAAGTTTTTTATTTGAAGCACAGTTCTACAGGAAAGATAAGTTACTGAAAAAGTGCTTGTGCTTAAAGTGCTTTGGCAATGTGAGACCTAATCATCATCTCATCCTCCTCTGATGACCTGTTCAGCCTGCTGCTGAAAGGCAGTGGCAGCAGGTTTAACCCGCTTTATAAGATATCTTGATGTTCTAAAGGAAACATCCCAAACAAATTGGAATCTCTGGATCCAAATCATGTGATATGGAGAAATTTGCAGCCTCTTTGCTTTATGTTATTTCTCTTTTGCTGTTTTAATTGAGGAAGATGTTTCAGCATCTTTTCTGGCCCCACATCTAATTTTCTGTATGGTATAATGTGAATGTCACTGTAGGGATAAAAAAGCAAGGCAGCTACCTTTCCCAGCCTTGTCTTTGGATGGGGACTTTGAACGCCCCCTCGAAGTGTCTCTCTTCCGTCCACCCTTAAAAAGCAAGTTAACGAAGGTCTTCGAGCGCTGCAGGGTGCTCTTCTCCTCATGGTCCTTTCCTTTCTGCTTCTTCTCTTTTTTCTGCTTTATCTCTATGGGGGGGTAGTAACAGAAGGTTATTTACTGCACCGTTTAACCATTTCATTTTGATATATTTCACTCTGAGTCACTTTCACCTGACACAGTCACTTGGCTCTGTGACCTGCTGATGGGTCGGCTCGGCCTGCTGAGAGCCAGCAGCACAGCCGTCTTGGGCGACTCTTTCTTCCCTTTGCTCTCCTCTCCACGAATTGGCGTGTCTTTGAGCAGAGTGGTCGGTCCCAGGCTGCGAGTGGTGTCTGTCCCGGATCTCAGATCTGTCTGAATGGCAGTCTCTGTCTGCTCTGACTCACACCTGAACATAAGAACTATCAGCATCGCATCTGATGTGGTCTGCAGAAGAACTTTAGCTTGAGTGTTTCTAAAGTGTAAGATGAATGTGGGGAAACAAACCAGACACAGACCTCTGGTCCTCGGTGGAGATGCACACATCCACCATGTCAGAACCGAATGCCAGGCTGGGTGGGAACATGACCTGCGACAGGCCGCTCAGAGAGCTCACCGGAGTCCCAGATGACAGAGAAGAAGCTGAAGAGGATTCTGACCCCTGGGAGGAAGACTTCTGAGTACCATTGGCCACTGACAAAGAAAGATTTAAAAGGATAAATTCACTCTTATATAAAAAGAACAGAGAAGTCTTGCATTAAATGGTGTCAACGCTTTAGAAAAAAAAAAGTACATACATTTATTAAGCCATCTGTATTCTGCCACCATCTCCTTATAAGCAGGGTATCGTCCTGCTTCCTGTGAAGACAGGGTCACAGATATGCAAATAGATACAGTAGAGACATTGAAACTTTTATGGGATCACTATATTTGATAGAGTGTAACCGGAGAACAACACGGCCAAAAATCTGCATGAGGAACACGTTTCCTTTCCAGACTTTCTAGTAATCTTTGATAGTAGGGATGCTTTCTAACTGCAGGATCTGTTTCAGTTACCAAAGTAAAAGATCCCCCAAACAAAAAAGTTGCGCAATACACCGGCTCTATGCTTTGATCAGCACCTGATCCCAGCTGCCTGGTGAATAATGCACACGGCCGGGCTATTTTTCACAGCGCGAAACCCAAGCTCCGATAAGTAAAGTGAGTGAGGAATATTACGACTGCATGCCAGCTGTTGGGTCTACCACACTAACTGCTGCTATATCGACCGTGATGCGACTCGAGTAGTTTATGTTTGTGAGAGAATTCAAGGTGAAAGTCAGGTAACGGGTCAGAAAAGCGATGCATGTTGGTATCATCTGTAATAGGCTTTAATGAAAGAGCCGACATGCTTTCCGATTTAAAAAGACCAAACGTGAAACACAATAAGGCACCTTTAGCTTGTTAAGATTTTATTTAGCAGCAAACATCTAACTGAGACAGCTTTACTTCTTCTAACACAATATGAGGGGCGTGATACAGTTTCACTGTCGGAAAAGAGAATCACACGAAGAGCTGGACATATGGTTGACTGACATCTTTTAATCAAAAATGTATGTCTCAAACAGACCATAACTTAACTTTATAGCTACTTTAAGACTGGGCTCAAAGAAACACACTGTATTGTAGCTATGCTCCTCTTTTTAGTTCAGCAACTTTCTGAGACCTCAGTTCCCCAAATGAAGCCACTACGAAGCAGGATTTCATCTTATCCAGGTAACTTCAGGGTTAACAGTACTATGAAGGTGGTTCACTGTACCAGAGTAGGTTATGATCCACATTAGAGATCAACAGGTAACGTCATCACTTCCCAACCAATAAATTCTCTAGAATATAACATCAACATTCCTGGAAGATCCCTCACACAGCTGTGTGGAGAGTAAGAGGGTCTAAAAATTTTTAATAGCCTCTAAAGCAGGGATGTCAAATTAATTGTACACTATGGGCCAGATGCAGCCCACATTGATTCCCTGGAGTGTATTTACACTGTCAGTGTAAATATGTTTATCTACACATTAAATCACTGAGATATTATAATATAAAAAATAAGATGCACTTTCAACTTCATCTCTCAGTTATTCTACATGATAAATGTAGAAAATTACAGAAAAAAAATGTTAAAAATAGGGAAACAGAATAATGCTTAGTAAAAATGATTAATCTTAAAATTGATAAAAGAATCAGTGAAAACTATATCAACCGTTTGTCTACAAGATTAAAAACTAAAACATTTTCTAGAAGCTCTGACGTTTTTTGTATTTAACAAGCAATGCATTCTGCAATTTATGTGATACGTCACTGCCCTCACCTTGATGGTCAGCATAACATGTGTGTGACTCTTCAGCACCTCAACAGCACTGCTGTGACTGATGTCCTCAAAGCTCACTCCATTGGCAGCCAGGATCTGGTCCCCCATCTTAATTCCGTTTTGCTCAGCCAGGCCACCCGGATCCAATCTGGGACAATGAGACAAGCAAGGGCGGAAATGATGAACTGTGTCAGTATTTTGAAGCTCAAACAACAAATGCATTTCAGCTGTTTGGATTAGGAGGTGTTGGTTTAACAAAAAACAAGACACTGAAAGATTCTGAGTAGTTCTACGTCATTGCCCTACATTTTAGAAGAAAATGATTCTCACATGAGTCAACAATAAAAATTGTTTCTTGCAGCCATATATTTGAGACAGAGATTATTTTATTGACTAAATAAACAGAAAAAACAAAAAAACAATGGTATGAAAGGAGTGCATGTCAAAAGTTGGACATTCAGGCATGTTTCAAACTTCGTTCTGCCCTTTTTTAATTCCATTTAAACTTTATTGACATGCTTCTTTCTTTCTTTCTCTAGCAGGTGTGCGTACTTGGAGACATAAATGCCCAGACCAAACTCCTGTCCCCCACGGATGTTGAAACCCAGGCAGTAGTCATCGGAAGTGGTATAAAGGTGGACAATCCTTTGCAGGGCGCTGCCTGAGCTGGCCTCAGAAGGTGTCCGTCCACTCTCCTCCACCACCATACGCCTGTGAATCAGGTCCACCCTAAAAAAGGAACAGCACACTTCACTGCTGATCACCAGGGGAAAAAAAGATATGACTGATTTTTTTGGGGGTTTTTTTTAGAATAAACATGAATAGGAATACTGCTTTATTACCAGGTAGTTTTCTCCTTGGAGTAGCGGATACCAGGGACTTTGCCAACACGTCTCACCACCATCCTTAGCCTGTTGTTGCCTGTCAGCACCTTCACAGCACTGCTCATGGTGATGCTCTCCAGGCTGATGCCATTCACCTCAACCAGTTTGTCACCTACGAGCAGGCCTGCTGCCTCTGCAAACAGGCACACAAACAAAATACTATGAGTAACAAACAGAAAATGCTTATTCTGTGCACTCTCACATCTGTCGCTGCATCTATTTATTCCCACAGAGACTAAATTAATCTTACCTGCTGCACTGTTGTCCTCCACCTTACTGACAAAGATGCTGAGGCCATGTTCTGAGCCTCCACGCACACTGAATCCGAGCTTGCCGTCCACACTCTTATCCACTGTGATTGTGTGGAGGTCCTCACTATCATCGCCACCTAAAATATTTAAAGTCAAAAGTTGTTGCTAATTGTGGTGGACATTTCAACGGGGTCAAGTATCTATGGAGTTTAAGATTAAAAATATTTTTCATAAATAAAAATTTATGTTTAACAATGCTTCAATGTCTCATCAGGCATACTCTAATTAGCATAAATATTACAAGATGCAGAAAAATCAAGACTTTTTTACTTTCTCGTAATATAAAAGAAGACATGTTACAGAAGCAATTCTTGCACAGAATTTAATTATTGTAATTGCAAGCTTGAGTATAAAAGTGTTGTGGATTTATGTTGAGATTTATGCTTGGTTAAAAATTTTAGTCTACAGGATTGTATTATAAAATGCTCTACACTAGCAGCCAGCTTGACCACTCCTTACCATCCACAGGAGAGTTGATGAGGATAACCCGACCCATTGGTGAGGAGGATCGGATTCCACGCCGGCGCTGCTCCTTCTTTCGTAGGAGGTTGCGCGTAGCCGTGTGTGACCCTTGGGTCCCTGGGGTCTTCTCTCTGCGGGATGGGTCTGACGAGTGAGCCATGGAGGCTGATGGGGTCTCCTTTCACACACTCTCAGCTCCACGCGGAGGACTCTACAGGAGCACAGAGCAGAGGGTTTGTCTTGTAGTCCCTGATTCTGTATTATGCTCATATTTAAGAGAACCTGAAATCACACATATTTGCACTGGAGTGGACTGGATTTTACTCACTGAAGCTGGCTGCTCTCCCACATGATAACTGACTCTTTTGCTTCCGTGAGTCACATTCTGGCCCATTCCTGCCCATGTTGCATTGCTCTCACCTGTCTGAGTCTCAGAACCAAATTATTTGTGGATGCATTAATGAAAACTTGTACATCATATACAAATAACATAGTGCATGTGGATGTAAAACAAACAAACGAGAAAAAAACTGTCAAACATATGGAACTGCCAAATTCTTTCCGAATCAGCTAAGGAAAACTTCACTCTGAGCTATTCCTGCTGCAGGAGGTGAGGTAAGAAATAGGATTTAACCGGTTTATTTAAGTCCTGTCTGACCCACTTAAGAGTCACGAAGTCACATGGTGCTGATGCCATGGTTACATGTCACTAAAAGTGACCACCTTGGGGTTCCCCCTGAGCGCCTCACTGAGCTTCAGGACCGAGGACAGCGACGCTAAATAACGTCAAAAGTTACGTCAAAAGGCCAAATTTAACGTTAGCATATAATTATACAAAAGAGAAAACGCTTAATAAACGTGTTTTGCTTCTTAATTTAATCAAGCTTCTATACTATCTAAAACTTCAGGGATAAATTTGGGCTTTTTTTTTTTTTTTTTTTTTTTTACAATATGGTGACTGAGAATACAAAGACGCGTAAACAAATACTTACCACTCATTTCGTGCTCTGAACAGTGCAGACCTCTTCTAACGTTTTCTGCTTAAATACAACCAGGCACTACGAAGCTTCCACTCTATCCTTTCCATTCATCCCATATTCTCTAAATAAACACAACTAACTCTGCTGGTTTATATACCCGAGTCCATGTTTGTGGGAAATGACTCAACGCACCTGGCCGGGACATTTCTGGCGTCAACAAAGCCCCGCCTCCACAGTACGTTCTTTGGCTGTATTGTGTTGAATTGAGAGTGTTTTATTGGACGCATAACACGCCAATCAAGTGACATTGCATAACAGCCAAACTACCCATACCTATCAAGTAAAGGTAGACTAGAACTGCAAATAAATCACACAAATAATAGTTGCATATATTAATTAAAAGGCAATTCTAATTCTAATACACTCAATCTACTGAAAGTACTATTTGTATTTATTATGCATATTTCACTGTAACACTGTGGTTTAAATTGGTATTTAGGATGAGAGCAACA
>VUQR01024639.1:0-10179 GCA_015108515.1 Hemichromis elongatus
CAAATACGGTGTTCCACAGGGTTCAGTGCTAGGACCAATTCTGTTTACATTATACATGCTTCCCTTAGGCAGTATCATCAGAAGACATAGTATACATTTTCACTGCTATGCAGATGACACCCAACTTTATCTATCCATGAAGCCAGATAACACACACCAATTAGTTAAACTGCAGGAATGTCTTAAAGACATAAAGAACTGGATGGCCTCTAACTTTCTGCTGCTTCATTCAGATCAAACTGAAAAGCCTTCAATAAATCCAAAATGCTGCAGCCAGAGTACTGACAGGGACTAGAAAGAGAGAGCATAATTCTCCTCTATTGGCTTCCCTTCATTGGCTCCCTGTTAAATCCAGAATTGCTGCTGTGTGCTTCACATGATGCACTGAGGGTTTCTTTTTACACCACTCTGCATTTAGTATTAGATTTTTTTTTTTTTTTTTTATCTCTGGCTCACTCCCCATGGCTTTTGTTCGTTGTGTCTTCCTCTGCCAACCAGTCACAGCAGGTAGCAGCCCTTCTCTGAGCTCAGTCTCGCCATAGGTTTCTTCTTATTAAGACAAGTTTTTCCTTCCCACTCTCACCAAAACGCTTGCTCAAAGAGAGTCATATGATTTTGGAGTTTGTCTGTTTTCTTTGTATTATTTTGGGGTCTGTACCTTACAATACAGTATAAATCACCTCAATAAATCACCTCATGACTATATAAATAAAACTTTATTGAATTGAAAAGGTTTTAATCTTTGGGATGTGTTGGAAAAGAAATGTCATATCATAGATGTGAAGTCGACAAACCAGCAACCAAATTGTCTGGGTAATGTTTCCAGTAGCTCATTGAATCAATCCCCAAAATAACTACGGTAGATCTGCAAAAGTTGCAGTAACCCTGCTGTAGCAACATGCACCTAAGGAAAAGGCCATTTAGTGTATTGTAAATAGTGGTTTAGCAGGTATAATAACAGCATATGTAATTATTAGTATTAAATTAGTTGATACAAGTTGTTAACAGATTACACCAAAATGAAAATTTATTCTGTGAATAAAATACACAATAATTTAAGAAAATTGTTCTCATTTAATACATAAGAACTCCGAAAATCATAAAAACTTTAAAAAGAGCAACATATAGTATCATGGTGTTCATGGTATCTTGGCTGGGCCTAAGAGCGTCAGAAAGAACAAATGTCCATCTGTTTGATATTTTCAAAGACACACAAACTGGATGAATATCACTCAAAGCCCACGCACTGGACACTGGAGAGGATATTTGACTGTTTCTTTCAGAGTTGTCTTTTGAAGGTAAAAACTTGCAAGCAGTAATCAGTTTTACTCCCAAGGAAAGGCCAGCCAATAAGTTTACTACTTTAGCAACTTGCTGACTCAGTCTTGTTAGTTAGAGTCAAGCCAGGCCGCAAACAGAAAGAACAGTTTCATGTAAAACAGTTCTCATGTAAAACAACTGGATGCTATACAAGATCTCTCTCACACACACACACACACACACATTCTCTTTGTGTGTGTGTGTGTGTGTGTCTCTGCTGCTCAGTCAGTGCTGTTCTTGCAATTGATTGTGCTGTGGTTTTGCCAGCCAAAAGCAGTTATAAATACCCAGCCCAACCAAATGAGGTGCAATTTGTTTGTTTCTCTTCAAGCCTGTAAAGTGGAACCATGTGAAGCAAAGACTTATATCTGCTTAAGGTTCTTTTTTTCTTGTCTTCTTTGAAACTAATTGGAAATCTCAATATTCAAGTTACCACATTTCAAACATAATTACAAGCTGTGGGCATTGTTTTCTTGTCTGATGTGGTGCCATGCCTTTTTTCCTCATGCAAAAACATTATGTTCTGTTTTTTGGACTATCCTTTTATTAAAACTGTGCCTCAGAAAATATTGGGGGAAAAAACTCTTTGCAAAAGCAGTGATTTTATTAATTATACAAGTGTGTTGTTGATCCTAATGTCTGTTGGCATGAGTTGGGTCAGTCTAAACAAAAACTCTGTCTAGTCATGAACCCCACACTTCTGCTGACCAAAGCTAAAAGTGATATTGGTCTGTCTGAGGATACTTCCTGGATGCTCTTTTGACAACACCCATGTAGAGTGGTGAGGTGGCTGAGATGAAGCTCAGCAAAATAACACTATTGAAAACTATAATCAGCAAAAACTGTAATCACAGACTAAAGTCTGGTGTGAGCAGTTCTTTTACTCCTCTGTCAGGCCTGGATTAACTTAACTACTGAGTGAAACAGCAGAGGGAAGAACATAGTTTCAGTTCTAGTTTATATACGGACGTTGTAAGCTTGTGGGGGAAAATATGAATATATTATGTGGAGTTGAAATATCAGGAACCGACAGCTGTAGTGCTGAGGAAAAGTGCCAAGCTTCAATTCAGTTCAGTTTTATTTTTGTAGCACAACAACCGTCACCTGTTTATTATGAGGTAAAGACCTGTTAGGTATATCCAAACAGAAAGAGGCCACGGTGACTTGGTGGTGGAATGAGAAAACACAGAAACGTGTTGTAGGAAGAGGAAAAAGTAGGACAGTCAGTAAAATAAAGAAAGTGCACAGGAATACTTAAAGGCTACGCGTATGGCAAAGAAGAGGTGGCAAAGGCACAAGAAGAAATTATAGCAAGGCTAGATGTAAAGCAAGTTGGGTGATTGAGTATCATCAGAATTATGGAGAAGTCATTCCTTTCCAGCTTACGCATTGTCGTCATGTGTAATGAAGAGGAAAATCTTAAATATGATTAACCCTTCTCCAATAATCGCCTGTGTACCACAGGCCTTCTAGTTGAACCGTTACTTAAACAGTCATCTCTAGACCCAGCTGTAAAACAGCTAACAGATCATTTGCAGAGGAACAGGTTGTTTAAAGAGTTTCGGTCTGGGTTCACAGCTCATCATAGAACAGAAACAGCCTTTGAGCAGGGGACCACATAAAACGTCAGTGGCCAACATTTTCTGGCTTCTTTTGGTTCTTTGGGTCCCTTCAATGTCACCTGCTCTGGTCCCTTAAAGACAATGAACAATGGTTGCTGGTGTTTCTAACTCCATGACTCCCAAAACAAAGTAACCATTAACCAGAGTGTTTTCTTCAGTGGGAATTAAAAAAGAAAACCCTCAACAAATCCGGGGCTTCTTAGGGCACTACTTTTGGTTTGATGCATTAGAGGGGAGTTATTGTTTCATATCACTACATGTCTTCACATATCAAACCAGTTTAAGCCTAAACAGTCCTGCATAAAAGGCAATCCTGTTCATGTATGAATCACCAGAAAATGTCGAAAAAAAATGGTTGAAAGAGGCAAAATCATATGAGAGCTAACTTCACTCAGTGATGGAGAAAGATAAGAAAGGCAGCACAGGAGTGGAAGGAGAGAGCTTAGATTTAAATGCAAGGACTGCTCAGTTGTATTTGATAAACTTGAAATTTAAAGTTTACATGTACGTCTTCATGTATTTAAATCAGATATTGGGTCTGTGACATTATGTTTTTTCATTTTGCGAGACATGCTACAAAACAACCTGCGATAGATTAACTTTGTTATGTAAAGGCTGCATGAAAAAACTGCAGCTTAGTTTATATAACTTTGATGGATTTAAGGTATATAAAAGTGTGTTGAACTGGTGCACAATGGCTGTGGTGCACTCATTGTCAAAGTTAGGTAACATAAAGGGTAAATTAATTTGAAGTTAAGCTGATGAAGCTTAGATTCATTCAATGAATTCCACCTTCACGCCAACTTTATACTGTCTAGTATAAAGTTAGTATAAACATACCTCTGTGATCTTTTTGCCCAAAATGAGCCATTTCAATGGTTTTTAGGATTCCCCCACTTTAAACCCTTCCCTACTCATATTCTTGTTTAAAAGCAAAGTCACCTCCTACAGTGCAGCCAACTGGGGTGGCTGTAGCTCAGGAAGTAGCACAGTTCACCTGCTAATTGAAATGTTGGTGGGTTGATCCCCATCTATTTCAGTCTGCAAAATGCCAAATATCTTTAGGGAAGATGCTAATCCAACTTGCTCTCTGATGCATCCATTAGTATGTATGAGTTTGTGGAAATGTTAGACACCAGCAATAGATAAAAAGCCTGGGTGACTGAGTTCACTTCTGTAGAGTGCTAAGAAAGAATAGAAGGGTGCTGTATAAGAATCAGCCCATGTACTAAAATAGAAAGGTACGTTTTCAGTTTTGCTTGAGAAAAGAAGTTGAATCAGTATTTCAATGTATATGTATATGTTTACAAGTATATCCATATGCAATGTGTAAAATAAACTCGTTGATATTTCCGAAGTTCAGTAGCCTGATGGCTTGTGGGTAGCAACTGTTCCTGAAGCCGCTGGTGTGGATGTGGGCACTCCTGTACCTCATGCTATTAGGCAGTAGGATGACGAGTGTATAGCTGGGGTGGCTGGGATCAGAAAAGGTCCAGTGAGCTTTTCTGATGGATTTCTGTCTGTGGGTCTTGTATGTCTGGCAGTTCAGACCTGGTGATACATTGTACTAAACTGGCCACTCTGCATAGAGGTTTGCAGTCCAACTGCCTTACCAGGTACCATTTCATGATACAGCTAGACAGAATGCTCTCAATGATGCATCGATAGAAGTTGTTGAGTATGCCAAACCTCCCTTAGCCTTAAATGCAACTCATGATGGTGGTAACATCTGCATCTGTTGGAGGTGGCCTCACAGTCATGGATGAACAGTTTGTACAACACAGGACTGACTACACATCCCTGTTGGCATTGATGCTAAACATGTCAGTGTAGATGACAAGAAACTGCCGATCCGTACCACCTGTGGTCTGTCCCACAGGAAGTCTAGGATCCAGTTGCATAAGGAGACACTTATGCACAGATTCCGAAGCTTTGATAAGCTTGGATGGAATTATGGTGTTGAAAGGGGAGCTGTAGTCAACAGCATCCATACATATGTGTTTTATGGTCCCTGTGGGAAAGGGCGGTGTGCTATTGCATCATCTGTTGATATGATTTTTCTGTAAGAAGACTGAAAATGATCAATGTAGAAGGCAGTGAAAATCTGATGTGAGCTTTGGCTATACGCCCAAAACACTTCATAACAATAGAGGTGAGTGCTACTGAGCAGTAGTCATTGAGGCAGCTCATATAAGGTGTCTTTGGAACAGCGATGGTGGTCCTTTGAAAGCATGGAGGGACTACAAACAAAAACAGGAAGAGGTTGAAGATATCTGTGAAGACATCTGCCAGTTCATGAGCAAATGCTTTGAAAGCATGACATGGGATCTTCCTGTAGTTTGTTGATAAATCACAGATTAATGCATTAGATGTTCATAAACATAGAATTGTATGTATACATTATTTGGCTTTCTCTTGTTGGCAGCGTGGCGTTGCGGTGATTAGCACTGTGGCCTCCTCATTAAGTTTGCTTCCACCACCTGGAGCTTTTCTGTGTGGAGTTTGCATGTTTTCCCTGTGTTGTGTGGGTTCTTTCCAGGTATTCTGACTTTCACCCACAGTCCAAAGACGTGCAGTTAGTGGGGTTAATTGTTTATAGGTGTGAGTGGTTGTCTGTTTCGCTGTGTTATCCCTGCAAATGACTGGTGACTTATTAAGGGTGTACACTGCCTCTTGCCCTATGGTAGCTGGGTTCTAGCACCCTGACATGGATAAGCAAAAAAGGATGGATGGGATTCTTGTTGGTTTGTTCATTTTCAAACCTATAACAAGCTGACATGGGTGTTTTTCATAGAAAGCAGACTTCCTCTTTGCAAGCCTTTCAAACACTCAAAGTGCTTTATACAACACACCTCTTTCACCCATTCACACTTTCTCCTATGTTTAAATGCTTTCACCCACCAATCACACACATTCATTCATACATACTCCAAAGGATGCATTGGCGAGAACTTGGGGTTAGTATCTTGCACAAGGCTATTTGGCATGCAGACTCGAGCAGCCAGGGATCAAACTACCAACCTTTTGATAAGTAAATGACCTGCTCTACCACCCCAAAGTATATTCAATGTCTTTTACTCTGATGTGATGGAAAACTGATCTTTGTTTGTTTGTTTGTGTGTGTGTGTGTGTGTGCGCGCGCATGTGTGTGTATACAGTCAACAGCCAAAAACATTTAACTGGAAAAGGGATAATTCCTTTGTTTCTGTTTCAGGCTGACTGCATTGCCTGGAAACACCAATTTCACAAGGCATTTACGACCCAGGAACATGATAACTACAAAATCAAATAAACAGTCTGAGCTACAGGCAAAGAGTCTCAGACCTTTTATTACAATTTCACTGTCCAACCTTTTTAAAGCATAGGCATTTTTACACAAGTCAATTTAAACTTTATTATCCTTCATACGTTTAATCTTTCACTACTCATTTTGATACACTATATTGCCAAAAGTGTTTACTCATGTTCCTTCAGACACATATGAACTTGAATGACATCCCGTTCTTAATCTACCGGGTTTAACATGATGTCAGCCCACCCTTTTCCACTATTACAGCTTCAACTCTTCTGGTATGGCTCTCCACAAGGTTTAGGAATGTGTTTATGGGAATTTTTGACTATTCTTCCAGAAGCATATTTGTAAAGTCAGAAACTGATGTTGGACCAGAATGCCTGGCTTGCAGTCTCCACATTAATTAATCCCTGGTGTTCTGCCAGGTTGAGGTCAGGACTCCGTGCAAGCCAGCAAAGTTCTTCCACACCACTGTCACTTATCCATGTCTTTGTGGACCTTTTCTTGTGCACTAAGTTGCAGTCACATTGGAATAAGAAGGGGCCATCCCTAAACTGTTTTCCACACAGTTGGGAACATGATATTGTCCAGAATGTCTTGGTATCCTAAAGAATTACAATCCCCCTTCCATCAAACTTTACACTTGGCACAATGCAGTCTGACAACTACTGTTCTGCTGGCAGCTGCCAAATCCAGACTCTTCCATCAGTAAGATAAGCAGAACACCTCTCCACTGTTCCAGAGTCCAATGATGATGCTTTACACCACTGCATCCAATGCTTTACATTAAGCTTTGTGACGTAAGGCTGGGATGCAGCTGCTCATTCCATGAAGCTCTCTACACACTGTTTTTGAGCTAATCTGAAGTATGGAGATCTGTAGCAAAAAAAAATTGGCAACCTTTGCACACTATGTGTCTTAACATTCTATGATTGTAGTTCATGGCTAAGTTGATGTAATTCTCTATCGTTTCCACTTTTTTCTAATACCACTAACAGTTGTATGTTGAATATTTAATTAAGAGAATGTTTTAGACTGGACTCGTTGTACAGGTAGCATCAGATCATGGTACCATGCTGGAATTCACTGAGTTTCTGAGAGCGACCCATTCTTTCACAAATGTTTGTGTAGAAGCAGTTTCGATGCCTTGATGCTTGATTTTATATACCAAAAGGGTTGGAACACATTTAGATAGTGAGTGAGATGAGTGCTGACTGTGTGACTGTTGACACTGGTGTTTTGGGGACAGCTTTTGAAGTTTAAAGCTCCCAGTAGCAACCTTTGGCTGACTCAGTGTTTATAGTTTAATGTCTCAAAGGTAGAACTGCATGAAAAGTTCCTTGGAAGAGTGCTGAGTGAACAGAACTTCCAACACTAAAAGAATACATTCCCATTAGGTTGTCAGTCGCTTATATTAAAACAGTTTTCAAAAATGTAGGCTACATTGCATCTTGCATTACATTTTATTTCAATAATATACCAGTAACAGTTATGGTGAAAAATGCAGAATACAAGTAGACGATATGAACACCTCAGACTGAAACGGAGTATTATTAAAACATTTGTCTAAAGGACAGGGACGTTAAACTGTAGTATCAGTCCCAAATTGTGTTATAATGCCATAATGTAGAAAAACCCTTGCTATTATCAATGTTTGTGAATGTGTGAACAAGACATGCTGTATAAAGTGCTCGAGTGCTCAAGTAGAGTAGAAAAGTGCTCTCCCTTTACCATTCCTCTAAGCCACAGACGTCCAACTCCAGGCCTGGAGGGCCGGTGTCCTGCAGGTTTTAGATGCGTCCTCGATCCAACACAGCTGGTTTAAATGGCTACATGGCTTCTCAACATGTGTTGAAGTTCTCCAGAGGCTTTTAATGAACTAATCATGTGATTCAGGTGTGTTGACCCAGCGTGAGATCTAAAAGCTGCAGGACACCGGTGTTCTGACAAAATGTCCTACTTTGTCAAAACATCCTACCATAACGTAAATTTATAGTCATGTCTATCAATCTCTGCTACCTCACGTGGTTTATGCCTCCATCGTACATATCTATAGGTAGATCATTCTGACAGCCAAATCAGACTTATGAACATGTGCTTCCTGCTTGTATTTAATTTGTATTTGAAAATATGTAATACTAACCTTTTTGTGCACGCATGAGATCGGGGTAGGGTCAAATAATAAGCGTGTACTATTTACACCGAAAATATGGGTGTTTGAGTTGTGTGCATGTGCAGTAAAAAATAGGGCAGGGTGTTTGGTCAGAGCACTGGCACTCGAGGTCTGGAGTTGGACAGCCCTGCTCTAAGGGATTGAAATACATGTTGAATGTCTGCAACTATAAGTCAATTAAAGATCATCATCTTGACAGGATGAAAAGAGGATCTGAAGAGGGTGACATGAGTGTTTCCTGCTAATAAAACCACACAGCAAAAAAGGGTTGTTGTGTTTTCATGTATGGTGTTTTTAACCAGGTTGAACTGTTATACTGTGCTGTCTGATGTGAGCATGGCCCAAGTGGTTATTTTTTTAAAGCCACAGGACAGAATGACCAGTCAGCTAAAAAAAAGTAATGGCTCCGCTGGTGGTAGCAATGAATTCTTGTGAATAGTAACTGAGGAGTGGGTATGTCGGAGGCCTCTGGCCCTCCTATTGCTCACCATTTGAAAAAATATGTTTAATTCTTTTTTATTAGGTGCAAGGAGGTCTGTTACACTTAACAGCAGCACATAGGCATTTAAATACATAAATATTTATTTCACCTTTATAAAGCTTAACTTTAAATTTAAGTCAAAGTTGGTCTCCGACATTTGTATCTCTCTCTCTCTCTTTCTGTTGCTTGGTGCATGTTTTGTACTATAATGTTATACAGAAACCTCTAGTCAAGACTTTTTTCATTATCACTGTAAGAAGATCAGCACATGTGAATGTCTTATCTTAACTCTCCCATAACTGCTAAACTATTCGGTTTACTCTTTCAAAGTTCCACAAAGATAACAATGAATGTGTTCTGAGTAAGCAACTTAATTAGGGGTCACCACAGTAGATCATTTTCCTCTATCTCACCCTGTACCTAGCATCCTGCTCAGTCACATCAACCCTCTGCATGTCCTCCTTACTACAGCCATGAACCTTCTCTGGGGTCTTCCTCCTTTCCTCCTGCCTGGCAGCTCCATATTCAACATTTTGTATATCCAGAATCCCTCTATTGGACATGTCCATCATCATCCACCATCTCAGCCTTGCCTCTTTAACTTTGTCTCCAAATCATTCAAACTGACATGCACCTCTGATATACTCAATTCTATTCTTTGAAAGAAAGTTAAAAGACATCTTTAATTCTGCCACATTCAGCTCCAAACTCTTTTTTTTTTCGTCTTTTCTTGTGTGAATGCCATTGCTACACACACAAATGACTTCTGACACTTGTCTATGGCTACGTTCACACTGCAGGCGAAAGCGCATCAAATCTGACTTTTCTGACCCTATGCGACTCAGATTCCATCATGGTATGACAGTGTGAACAGCACAAATCCGATATTTTCAAATCCGATCTGGGTCACTTTCGTATGTGTTACTGAATCCAATACATATCCGATGTTTTAGAAAGCGACTGCAGTTTGAACGGTCGTGTCGCATTAAATCCGTCTTTGACGTCATTGACACGAGACAGATGCTAATTATCAGCGACGGAGAAAGAGAAAAGAGAAAGCATGGCGGCGGAAACTGGAGACGGAGCGTGTCAATGGAGCGAAAATGAGGTTTTGGACTTGATTAACATATGGGGAGACACTTCCATTCAAGCTAAACTTGAAGGGTCATATCATAACCAGGCTGTGTTCGAGTGCATTGCCAAAGAAACGGCTGAACAAGCGAACCTGGCTACAGTGTCAGAGGAAAGTGAAGAGCCTCAGAGCCAAGTTTAAAGAAGCTAAAGATATAAA